>JAENPR010001121.1:0-214437 GCA_018135685.1 Themeda triandra | reverse complement strand
CGGGATCTCCCTCATCGTCCCTCTCCCATATGGGAACGTGCGGGGAGCCGACCCGACGAGGCCGACGCGGAGGCCCGGTCTTAAGGCCGGAAAGGTGGGCAGGAGCCGGGCCGGAGCCAGAACCGGCGCGGGAGCGAGGGCGTCAACGGCCGCGGCCGGCGCCGAGAAGCGCCATCGTGGCCCGGTCTGATTCTCGCCGTCCTTCAAGCAAGAATGCACCGGATCGGCCAAACAAAGAGAAGAAACCGCAAGAAGATGAGTAAGACATCTCTTCACAGGTGACGGCCACCGCGACGCTCCCCTCCGCCGCGTCCGCCGCGGAGCAGGAGCGAGAGGAAGCGGTGTGGGTGCCAGCCCGGCGACCCGCCTCCGGCATTGGCGATGTACTCGCCGGTGTCCCTGTGATCCCGAAATGTATCAAGGAGAATGAGCAACCGCAAGGGGCAAAGACTGGGACGGGTAAAATCGGGAACAAGACAACTCAAGGGATTGAGAAATCTCACCGCCGGCGCCGGTTACCGCTTTCCTCCGCCTCATCCATCGGGCGGTGACGTTTTGTTGCGGTCACCGCCGCCTCGCCATTGGTGGTAGTAGGGTTTTCTGGAGGCGTGAAGACGGAGAGGAAGTGAAGAGATTAAGGATGATGGCAACGTTGTGCTTGTGTGATAATGGTGGAGCCGACTGGTCCTATTTATGAACGTGGGAGCCGTGGCGAACCCGGAAAGCCAAGCGACGATAGGGTTTCCACGTCTATGGGCCGAGATTGAATTGGGCCAGCCCATCACTACCGACGATTCTGGTGCCATGCGCCTGGCCGGCTAAGTGGCCGATGAAGAGGTATTCGGCTAAAACAAACACTCGGAGCGTAGCGGTTACATTCGGCTGATACGTACATCAAGTGAGTACAATCATGACGAAGATAGCCGAATGATAACAGAAGCAGAGAAGAAAGAGAAAAAACAAAATATTGAATCGGAAAGAAGCAGATTCTTGCCAGATGCAATACATTCAGAGCGTAATATTTACATGTATCGTCATACAAGCCAGAGGTTTATACATTCAAATAAGAGTTGATGACATTCAGGGCGTCAGTCTTGATTTTGTTGACCGCATCAAGGGCTCTTTTGTCTTCAACCTCAGAGTTTTGGATCTGCTGCAGCCTGTTCTTGATTTGCTTGGTATCTCCGACAAGAGAGCTTATCTTGGTCTTGGGCGAGTCAAGAGGTGGGGGTAGCGAGTTTGGCTTCATGAGATTGAATGTTGGCATCCAATTGAGCCAACCGGCTGCCAATCTAATCCTCTCATTTCTCATGCTCGCAACTCCGGCTCCAAGGTGTCCCAAGACTGTTTGGCGATTTGAATTCGAGTAGAGCTCCTTGACCCGCTTCACTCCGGTTGCCTTGTCGAGTCTCCAAGATGGCCTTGTCAGATATATTCTTATGTGCTCTCTTGACGACGGCAAAATGGTCATCAAGATGAGACAAGGCGTTGATGGCATCCTTGAGATCAAGGGAGCTCTTGGATGAGTGGCTCGCTATTTCTTATTTTGTCGGACTCCCGAGTCCCGTCAACAATATCCTTTTCCAAAAATGAGATTATGGCCTTCGGTTTAGCCCGACTCTCTGCTGATAATTGCCGATTGGAGGATACTTCATCATAATCGCAAACTCTTCGGCAATGAGGAGAAGCCGCCTGAAGAGCAGATCCCGATGACGGAAGAAAATTTATTAGCCAAATGACTTGACCCGGATAGGAAATGACCGAGGAAAGTTAAGACAAATACCTTTTCGGCAAAGTCCGATCGATGGCCTCCCGAGTAGCATCAAGGCTTTGAGTGATTGACCGCTTGCTGTCTCATGAATAGCAATCATGACCGGTTGATATATCTTGAATTGCCAAAGGAGCAGAACTGCACATCTTGAAGAAGAATTCTTTCTGCTTCTCTTGACCGATGAAGAGGGATGCCTCGTTGCTATGATTTGTTTGTTCATCACGATGAGAAGGAGTTTCGCTCCGTCGCTTCTCCTTGTTCACCCGTTTGGTCATCTCGTTTGGTGAGGAGAAGTTTTCCTAGATGTTCCTCCTTGGTCACTCCGGGCCAAATATAATAAGATTAGTACAGAGGCAAAAGGTGAGAATTATGAAAGCAAATACATACCAGGGATTGATGGGCTCATCGGCATTTGCTTGGCCAATAGGGGGGTTTCAGAGAGTTATCTAAAATCACCACCCCGTCGACTTTGAGGGTTGACCCGTACCTGAAAGATAATTATCAATTCGAATATATTTACGAAAGAAAATAAGGGATCAAACGCATTCATACTGAGGGCGGCTTGGCCTTCTTTGATCTTGTTTTCTTGGGGGATGGCGTTGTGTCCTTGATAGGGGAGGAAGGAGTTTTCCTTGAGGTCCTTCAGAGCATGGTGTCATCGGCGGGTATCTTGTTGAATGCTTTCTGTATTCGAGCATCATGCCCTGCAGAGCAAGAATAGGCCGAGCCGCGCATTGAACCTACGGAGGACTTGGAGGGGCAATATCCTGTTTAAAAGAGGTGCTTAGAAATAGAGCACGCATATAGTGGAAGGTGGTTATAAAAGCATACCTCATCATCGAAGAGAATGAAGGCATTAAAACTTGGCATAAAGGGTGGACTTGCGCTCGAATATGTGAGAATGCCACTCCCGCCACCGTAGATTAAATGAGGGATGAGTAGCTTCAATTATCACCGTAGGATTTGGTTCATATATTGAAGCTTGCATCCAAGATTGAAAACTTTATTGGCCTCAATTGTATTTAGCAAAGTCTCTCTCGGGGTCTCGATTATACTTGAGAAGTATGGCCTTGGGGGCAACCGGCCAAGTCCAAATTGCCTGGCAACCATGTTTGGGTTGTAGAATTCATAAGTTGAGCTTATCATCCGGCCATGATGAAACTTCGCTGGTAGGGCACAGGCTTGATGAAGGAGTTGAAAATATCCCTAGAGTCATCATCTACACAAACCACCATAGCTAAATGCAGGGAGAGTTAGATCTTCATTCTCTCTATATGGAAACCAGATCAAATGATTGAATCCCTTGTAGAAGATCTTGAAAAGACGGCCCAGGTCCAAGTCAATGGTGATTGAAGATGCAGCTTCTCCATAAGTCTGACAAGACTTGTATCTGGATCTTCACCTTCAAAGATAGTTGATTGAAGGGAAGTTCGTGTTATGAAGGTCAACGAAACAATTTGATGCATATATAATTGCAACCACATCCGAAGAAGCCACCATGGTCCATTGACGCAAGAAATTTCACCGGTTCCTCATTTGCACAAAGGATTTCGTGCATCATATGGTAGAACGCTCCCAATGAGATATTTCCCAAGGGAATCGATTGCCTCACCAGTTCTTCTGCCATCACTATATGATTCCCGAGTTGGCTCATTGGATTTACCAAAGATGAATCGCATAGCCACATGTTCATGAAAGCCCTATATTCTTTATCGGACACAGGCCGGGCCCGAGGCATAAGTTCCCGAATGTACTTGGCCCAACCTCCTCCCGATTTAACCGCCCTCCGTTGGTCGTTGCTTTTGTATTTGAAAGGGTATGTTGGCTTGGTGACATTCGGACTGGCCATCATGAAGATGTCGACAAGGTGATCGACATTGGGCCGTGGCCGAAGGTGAAAGCATTGATGGCGTCGGGCACCAAAAGTGAGAAGCAGCTATCAAGAGGGAGTCGTTTCTTGGCATATCGGCTAGAGAGCTCCGGATAATGCTGAATATCCCGTGATTCCCGTAAATCACCGGCTCTGGATCGTATCCTACGGTACCAATCACGCCATCCTGTGATTGAGGGAAGGGGCCAAGTCTTGAAAGTATTCGGCCATCTATTCGGGGGCAATCCTAGATTTGAATGGGATCCTCAAAGTTTCCTTTTCAATAAAATCCCTCAGATTAGGGTCTCCCATCGGACCAAGAAAAACGATCCAGACACGCAAGATTGGAGATCGGATCTCATTCTTCATCTCCTTTAAGAAGAAATTGAAGCGAATGGATCAAAGAAGTGCATCTAAAAAACCGATTCAAGAAAGTTGCCGAATGGGTAAAGAAGATAGGGTTACCTCTAGAAGCTCTTCTTGGGTTCCCGTTGCCATAATGGAGCCGGTTGAAGTTTCCGTCGCCATTGAAGATGGCAGCGAGCACGTATCTTAGGTGGCGGCCGCAGACGTTAGCGTGATAACCTAGGCGAAGAAAAGCTTGATCAATTTCGAAATAAAATCCTTTTATCTCGAAATTGAGGGGGCATGTGTTAACACCAACTTGGTCGTGATATGACGGTGGACACCGCAAGGAGCGTAGAGAGCAATTCGGCAAGTGCGTATGCGGTCGGCTAATTTCCATGCGTTCGGCAAATGGTCAAGCGGTCGGTAACGCTTATTTGAAGGCGAAGAAGGAAAGATGAAGCTGGCTAGAAAGGGAAGGAGTCGTGATAATCAAGGACTCCGATTATGGATAGAGTTAGCGTGTACGGTCTTTCCAATTTTGTTTGAACAGTTCGTAAGTGCTTAGGACTCATGTTCTGTCCAGGGTATAAATATAAACCCTCGACCATTGTAATAAGGGTACACAACCAATTCAATACAACCGGCTACGCGCCACCCTTCGAGTCCTTCTAGTCGAGTCGTCGAGTTCTTCGAGAGGGCCAATCGATCCGTCGACCTCCGTAAGTCCCGGCAACCTTGTTATCATGTCTAGTATCGTGCGGCGGATTTAGATGTGATGCAAGAAGTCTTGTTGCAATGCTTAGTATCATGCGGTGGATTTAAGCATTGAACCAAGAGGGTTCCGTGTTAGTCATGAGTGTAGATGCGGCGGAGCTAAGATTAGCTAGGAGCTAGTTACCAAAGTTTTTTCTTTGATTAGGTCATGAGTCGTGCGGTAAAGCTAAGATCTAAGCTTAGAAGCTAGTTATCGGCTCTTTTAGATTTGGCATGATCTAATAGATTCATTAAGTTATCACGTGTTGCTTGCTTTATTTAATGTTTAATTATTTGCAACATTCTTTTGCCCAATCTAGATTGATACTCTTCGGCTTGTTGATCATTCTTTTCATACTTATTCAATATCGAGTAGATCAAGCTCATATAGCCGAATTAGATCAATCTAGGTTGTTACGTGTTGCGGGTTCATCCACGTTATATGTAGATAAGCCTTGACAGACCGGGTACCGTGCGGCGACATGCGTGTCTTTGGGTTACTCTAGAGCTAGTCATCCGGTGGACTAGAGATCGGTTTAATCGATAGGTTTCTTTTACATGTTACATGTTTGTTCCTTCTTCATGGACCCCGATTCGGCAATCTTGCCGATACGGTTATGCTTATACATGTAACGAGTATCTATGGATCTGTTAGACAATCACGTGCTTTAGCTCTCTATTGCTAGATTGTATCATGCGGTGGATTGATTTAGTAGTGAGGAGTGGTGTAAATTCATAGTGAGTGGTATCACGCGGTGGATTAGCTTGCTTGAGTTTATGCTTGACGGGTTTATGAAGGCTAGACGTGCGTACTAGTTGAAGTAGCCTATGCATGTATTTGTTTAGTAGATTTATATTTACAAGTTACTTATTCTTAATTATTAAGTGCTTGATGATGCTTTAAACCCGAGAAGTAGTTTGATATGCGTTTCACGACTCAATTTTGTTCAAACATGTCTTCATCTATCGTATTCGGCAATTTCGTTCGTTTACATCGCTTATGTACTTTAGCCGAATGAACCGCTAATCATGGCGTATAGCTTCTATAGCTATATGTCGTCGTAAGTGGCTTCAGTGGCCGTAAAGATGGAAACTGTCGTCTCACCCGGACGTTCCGCTTATGATCTTATCGTTTTATCCCTTGTCGATTTTCGTGTCAAATCGACCGGCACGCCACCGGATTCGCATACACCCGGCACCCGATTGAAGCTAGGCTTTCCGGCTTGCCGTGTGTGAGACGACGGGTGGTCACATTTTGCGTCAACAGTGGCATAAAAATAATTTTTCAGCATATCTATTTTCTTGTCTCCGCATCTCTTATATATAAAAAGATAAAAAAATATTTCTCGAGATCCCGTTAGAAGCTAATTGGGTTAAGAAAGTTCTAGTTAACCAAGGCTTAGAGATTTTATCACTAATGCTTAATTAGTTCCACAAGCTTTGTTGTCTATTTGAGCTTACGTACATAAAGGATCGAAAAGAGCTAATACCAAAAAAGGACATCCAAATCCCCGTCTGAAAGTGCTACCCTCGGCGCTAGCCAAGCACCGTCTTCAACAGCATCTATCCAAGACACTCCAAGAGGACCAGAACGCCTTCAATGCCTGTCAGCAATGTCAGCAGACTACGTCAACATCCAGCTTGGGGGAAAGCATCCCCCGTGTACTGAGCTAAGTGATCCCAACTTGACTATTTATCCCATAGCTTGCTTTGTTAAAACAACTAAAAAAGATGCAAAACTTTAGAAACCCAGAAAAATTTCTTTATTTATCTTTTCTATTTTGGAGAGCTCTCTTAATCTGTCTTTAAATGATCCCTAGAATAAACTCTATATGGAGATGATGAATAGTTGTTCTCGCCGTCCTTTCAAGTACCTAGTTTTCAACCTTGCACTCTCCCGAGTTTTAGACACAACGTTTAGATTTGAGATTTGCTCAACTCCGAAACTTGTGGGTAGCAAATACTTGATCTAAGTCTAGGTAGTTAACGGTTATGATATGGGAAGGTTTTGAGCTGTCATCCATCTTGTTCCTAGAGATACTAGAGTTCGAGAATTTATTTGTGAAAATATTAAATTTCGCATGATGAGTTCCTTTATGACGAGAGTTTAAATTCCTACCACAGCCATATATTCATGCTTACTAGATTAGGAAAACCAGCTATATATATTTAGATCATTTTGTAGGCATTGAGTGTGGTTATGCTGTGTTGACCCTTAGGAATTAGTCATGCAGTTAAAGTCAATACTATGTGCTTTCCATCCGTTGATCTATGCTACTTCTGTCCTCAGAAGCATGCACCCATTCATAATGCTACATTCACTCTGTGCTACTTCTGTTCCTAGAAGTACCACCCACATAGATCCACATCCACCACGTTATGTGCTGTTTCTACCCTGGAAACACGCACCTATGCTGCTCCTACCCTGGGAGTACGCATCCATCCACCCACATATACATACGCCATTCATTCCACTCCATCCAGAAGAAGTTCTACTCCTATCCTGGGAGTGAACATCCAAAAATATTAGTCGCCATTCTATCTACCTACAATAAAGCTCCAGTTATTATCATTTCAAATTATATACTCCCCGTTGCTAAAGTTTCATTCAAGAGGATTGGTTGCTCTAAAAAAAAGAGAAAAGAAAGAGTAGCCAAGTCCTTCTCTTCAAGGATGTTTTCAAAGTTTCCAAATAAAGGGAGGTATGTTATCCCCAAAGGAGGAAGTGTAGAAGTAGATCTTCACCATTGATCACCACTCATACTCATTTCTTTACTATCACCATCATCTTATCACTCATTTCGTTCCCCTCATTCACATGCACATATGACTTGATTGTATGCTTAGTTCCTCTGGATCCATGGCTTAACTATGCAATATATGCAAGTGAGTTTGAGTGTCTCCCCACCTATGAGCGCCACATAAGCCTATTAGAAGTAGGGTGAGAGAGAGAAGGCAACTTCACTATGCCTTAATTCCACAAATACCACATATTCTGAGAGAAGAGAGAAGGCATACACTACTCATGCCTTGGAGAGGATCCAGAAATACCACAAATGAGAGACTTGAAAGAGTCATATAAGGAATCTCTGAGTTTTATTTCAAAACCTTGCAAAAACTCCGGAATAATAGTTGATCAAAGTTCGAGAAACATGGCGCTTGACTTGACCGTTCTATCCTTCAACTACTCAAGACCCAAGTGACGGTTACAAGCCCCATGGTGAAAGGTAATATGAGAAAGTTTTGAGTCAGAATAGTTCACTCTAATCCGGAGGAGAGTTCTTGTTTGAACGCGTGTGTACTTTTGAGGCGTGAAAGCATTGTAGCAACTCCTGATCCATCACTGAGTCTATCTTTGCTCAGGGACGAGCAAAAGGTAAGCTTGGGGGAGTTTGTTGACGGTAGATAAGTACCCTTTTTATATCATCAACGCAGCAAGAGAAAGGACTAAAACTTGTTCACCTACTAGATATAGGGGTTACACTGACAGAATTCCATGAGTTTTGGTGATTGTCTATTTCTGCAGGGGGTTATCAGAAAAGAACCAAAGGAGGTCCACATGTCAGAATTACATAGAGAGAAAGACCGATCGGGTAAAATTGTATACTCTAGAAGACTCCAGAAGGCGACCCTGCAAACCTGGGGCCCACCTGGCAGTGTCCAGGGGCGGCCGCCCCAGGCTTGGAGGCGGCCGCCTCCTGACCTCCACCAATCACGACGAGTCTCGCGGATTATGCCTCCACCGCCTTTGAGGATGAATAAAAATCGTCCGATTAGGTCGGTTTGATCCGAGGGCTGTGGTGCATCCTAGAGGGCTATATATTCAGAGCCCCTGACCCCGAGAAAAACACTAACAATTCATTCAATTCAAGAGTTCATTCTCTCATCTGAAGAATTCAGAGAAGCCAGGGCCACCATCTCAATTAGAGCTCCATAGTTTAGTAGCATAGCTACATAGGAATAGATCTAGAGGGAATCAAGCCTAGCTTGGAGTCCGGATCTGTCGGAGTTCTTGGTAATTCCCCTCTACTTTATTGTAATATTCAACATTGTTCTTGCTACTATGAATAGTACTTTATTCTATTCTATTATATCAGAATTGACTTTGCTCTACTTGATTATGTTCTCAATAATATTGTTCTTAGTCTACTTTGATTATATGTTTAGCATAGTTGGACTAGAATTATGTTTATGCATAGGATCGTATAGCACTTGCTCATTAGGCCGATGGGTGAGTGATAGATATTGTGTAGGCATGGTGCCTAGACCGTATTTATCTGCGATTGCACCCTATATTCCGGATCGTGAGGTAGATCGCGGGAGTGACAGTCCTGTTGAGTCCTTTGTATTCCTTCTCCCGAGTATAGGTCTAGCAGAATATCTCTATTACATTGAAGTGATTGCTATGTTCTTGATCTTCTCTGATAATATCACTATGCATAGATATAACCTTTTCTCGCCATGATTGCTAGATGTTCTTGCACTAATCATTGTATGCTTTGACATTATAGTTAGAATAACTTAGGATTATACCCTAGATCGTCCTAGTCCATGCTAGTGTTATAAACTTAGAGTACTATATTGAGATGGTTATCATTATTTCATGTGGCTAAAAGCTCTCATTTATCCTTTGTCAAATACTATTTATTTCTATATTTTATGTGACACTTACCCTGTATTGAGAAGATAGATAAAGACAAAGGTTAAGCTCTCCATTATCACATGTGCCGGTGCTCATTATCCAAAGGTGCATTCCCTTCCCAAAGGTAAAATATAAATAACGATACCTGGATTACTCCCGGTTAAAATGCTACATCGGTATTATCTGTGCGCTTGCGGATATCATATTCATTTCTAGAGAAGCAGTTACATTTAGTACCAGCATTTTTGGCGCCATGTTGGGGATGACAACCTAGCACTAAGTGGCGTTAGAAATGTCAACAACCCCTTTCTTTATTCCTTCCAAACTGATACAAGGGGGCTTGTATTTATAGTCCTTGCAGGACTTGACCCCTAAGCAACCGGAGATCCTGCGGATCCTCCTCTTCCTATTTTATTTATTCCTATTTTCCTAATTTACTCTAGATGACGTGGCAGCTCCATAGACGGCGGTGGCGGTGGCGGGCTGCACCCGCACCTCCCTCCATGCGCGCGCACGCGCGTCGTCGGCCCATGGCCCGCCTGTTGCTGGGCTGGTGATGCCTTCGATCCTCTATCGGGCCCTTCTGATGGCCCAATTTCTTGCCAATTCGTGGGCCGCCCGTTATACTTATTACACAATCCTAGCTATGAACTAGACACAACATGTATCTAGACTCATAGGTAGGATTGCATTTTTTTATTGCATGGACCATCCCAACAAAACATGCAATATATTCTCGCTTCCCCAGGAGTCAACCGGATTCAACTTTGGTCAACATTTTACAAAATAGTACTAATATTTACAATATAAAATAAGTATTTCTAGATTAAAGACGGAATATATTTTTATAACAAATCTTACTTAAGTCATAAATATTAATACTAATCACTGTAAACTTGATCAAACTTTAGTAAATTTGATCAGCATAATTCCTATAATTATCTTTTTTTTTTTGTACGGAGGAAGTATTTGCTACGAGTTGATTCCAAGTCTTGCATCAATTTTTCTCTTTCCTGACTGATGAATCGCCTCCTCCAGACTGGCTGATGTGCTCGAACGATGCATTGCATTGATTACAATGACGAATTGAATGCCTGATGCCGGTGAGCTGGTCATGTTAATAATTGACAATTGTGTCATGTAACATGTGCATTAAAAGCCAAGTACGGAGTACAGTGATTACTCTATAGTCCCACGACATGTTGTTCCCTCCGTCTAAAGCCAACTGTACCTGACTTGAGCCAGTACTACACTCATTGTGGATGACCTTGACTTGAGCCATACTACTATGGCCCTGTTCAGCTTGTCTTATGCAAGCAGATTTCGGCTTGTTTCAGCTTATTTCATCTCACAGAATACTATTGAATCAGCTGAAATCTGCCGGCTTATCCACCAGCATGGATGGTGATTATACTCGTGGAACTACTTGTGTGATCGGTTGCACCACCTTTGCCTTCCCTTCATGTATAGTGATTATACTCGGTGCTCTCACCAACATGTCTGCTTGCTTCGTTTAAAAGACCAAGAGATACCACATAGCAAGGCTAATAATATAGCCGATTTGGTTGCTGACTATAAGTATCTTTATAGTATATTTCTCAGTCCGCTCGTATAAAAGTTAGCTTTCAATAATTAACGCATGGCTCACTTATCTCTCTCACAAAGTCTTTTGATTATTTTGACGGCCATAAACTTATACCTCATTTCTCTTCTCTCTATTTCCACCTTAACATTGAGACTGCTTACAAAATGTTATTATACTTGCTCTAAGAGTATGTACAATAATTGGCTATAAGCCTGTGGAGGAGAGAAGACAGAAGAGAGAAGAGACCTTATCTCTTATTGTAGCACCAGGATGAGCACGGAAGTATAGATATCTGTGGGCACGGAAGCCAGTTGTACCTAACTTGAGCCAAGACTATGCTCATTGTGGACGACCTTGACTTGAGCCATACTAAATTCATTGGAGTGAATTACGTCGTACTACTTGTGTGGTCGGTTACACCACCTTTGCCTTCCTTTCATGTTAGGTACATCACATTTAAGAGCAAGAGAATAATATAGTCAGGCACCAGATAAAGTGAATAATATAGTCCGTTGCTGATAGTAAGGGCATGACAGCTGTTGTCTATAAGATTTTGGAATTTATAATACAGACAGTTAAATAAATAGCTCGTACAAATTTATAGACAACTGCTATCTATTTGGCTCACCACAAACTGATTAATGCTTGCATGCACATATAATCAATTATGAATATCATTTCTATATACCACCGTGTTACCTTTCTAAAAAAAAATATACCACCATGTTGCTAATTGCTACAAAACAAATTCTTCACGGTTGGTAAATCATATGTATTATATATAATGTAATATATATTTCATAAATCAAACATAACATACATCTTTTATTTCATAAATCACGCTGATTTTTCAGCAAGCTAGTAATGAAAATCTCAGAATTCAAAAAAAAAATTGACAACAATGAAATAGCTAGAATCGCAGTATATTGACATGTTTAATTAGTTCACATCCAAAATTACTTACGTACAAAGGAACTAGCACTACCAAAGCATCAAGAGATGTATGTTTACGCGTGTTGCCTGTATATATAGGGTAGGTATAATTGTATTTTGGGTGTATTTCTTCTTTTATTTATTTTTCTATAGAAAACGACAATATTTTTATATACTTCCTCCGTTTCAAAAAGAATGACATTTTGGGTTTTCGTGTCACAAGTTTGACTCGATTTGTAGAAAATGTGTGCAATATTTATATCTCTAAATAATTTTGTTAAAAAACTAGATTTAAAGATCTTTCCGATGATACTAATTACTTAACATAAATATTAATATATTTTAATATAAAATTGCTAGCAGTAATTTCTCGGAAGTGAGAACGTCATTCTTTTTGAAAAGGAGGGAGTACATCCAGAGAAGGATGAACGGCCACAGCTAGATCCCTGCATGCGCCGCTGGAAAAGATGGGGTTCTGCCGTCGCGTAGCCTCGGAGCACGTGCCGCTGTTGTCGAATCATGAGACGTCGGCTTCCCTCTCTCACTTCAATCAATGCCGCTGGAGAGGGTGTTTTCTACAAATTTACATATCTGAAGATAGCACTCTGACAACCATTGTACGTTCCCTAAGGATTTTGGTAGTATTAGTATAACTCATACTCTCAAAATTTTGGGAGTAATGCTTAGCTTCTCATAATTAATATATGGTCCACTTATCTCTCTCTCAAAATTTCTCAATTCATATGTGTAAGCTGGCTTTATACCTCGTTTCTCTTCTCTCGATTCCACATCAGCATTAGAACTTTTTAGAAAATGTTATTATACTTGCTCTAAGAGCATATTTTCTATTATATATCTAATACTAAATATACCTAAATGTCTGGCACCATAATTTTGTTCCAGCCTCGCTGCTCGTGTCCATGTTGGTATTGGGGCTGGTCCATGTTGAGTTAATGTTGAGGAACATTTTTACGATGTTTAGGGAGGCATTGAGAAATATTTGAGAAATATTTCATGTGTCTATGACTAGTGGCCCAATATGAGGGAATGCGTTGAGAGGTGTCAATGCAGAGGCGTCAGGAGGTGTTACATGCGTCTATGATAGGTGGGCCATATGCTTGTAACACTTTCCAACGCCTCTAAAATTGAGGGGAATCAGTACTCTAAATATAGAAGTGGTAATTCTTTTTTCATAGTTTTTTTAACAAGGGTACAGTACATTCATATTTGTAAGAATGATGTTTTGATTAATATAGTTGGAGTGTATAATTCAAGTAATATAGTTAGATGAAAATCCTTTTTAAATTTTTTTAAAAAGAAATTGTTCTAGTGTTTCATCTGTCGTCGTCCACCTGCCGTCATCTCCAACGCCGCCTGCATCGGTTGCGGCAGCATGCGAGGGCGAGGTGACGGCAGCTGCGGCTGTAACACCCAGCCCGTTAGAAGCCTATAATAGTTGTGAAGTTGGCCCATGTAGCCTGTTGGCTCATGTGTGGTTGTGGCTGGTGGGTTTTGTAACACCTCAAGTGTTAGGGCCTAATTACATGTGCATAATCATCATCAAGTGAATTAATGGCATTGCATTTGATTGGTAATTGAATTCAAATTCAAATTCAAATTTGAAAACCTAATTTCAAAAATACTAGGAATTTTGATATGGTTCAAAAAGCAAAAGTGTCATTTTCATTGTTTTGAGTAACTTTCATGTTTAAACTTTTTCAAGTTTCAATATGAAATTTGGAGCAATTGAAAAAGTGGAAAAATTTCCCTATCGCTACAGTGCCGCGCCCATCCCTCTCCCTGCTCATCGCCGTCGCCGTGGCCATCCCGCGCCTTCCCGGCTTTCCCGCGCGGCCGGGCGCGTGGACGACGACGCGAAGGCCCTGGCCACCTCCCTGCACCGCCCAAGGCCGAAGCCGGCCAGTTCTTCTTCTCTTCCTCCTCCATTTTCTTCTCCCTGTGCCACCGGCCGCTCGCCAAGCCGCCCCCAAAATTCGCTCTCACCACTCGTCCATTTTCCAATTCAACTCGCCCACAGCTCCGCCACAAGTTCCTCTACCTCCCCGACCCCGCCTTGCGCCGTGACATCGCAAGGTGAGCTCGTACGCCACGCCGCCGCCATGGCCGCGAGCTCGAGCTCGTCGTGCCGCCGCGCTCCACCTTCCTTTTTGTTCTTTTCTTTAGCGTTTCAAGGTCGCCCGGCCATGTAGAGGGTAGCCCTAAGACCTTGTTAGCCCTAACGCCATGACCTCGCCGGAACGCGGCTTGCCACTGTGAGCTCCGAGCGCCGCCGTCGCGATGCGCCGCCGTCGTCTTTAGTCCACGGTAGCTTGCTTTGCATACACCGTTGGATGCGCGTCGTCCGCGGAGTCGAGTAGGGTAGGTCGTGTCGCCGGAAAACATCACCGTCGGCAAGTCCGCCGCCGGCCGAACGCCACGAGCGGTGCTCTGCTCGGGCGCCGTTCGAGGACCTCATTTTGTAAATTTGAGAAAACTCAGGGGCCTTGGTGTTAAGTGAAAGACTCAGTGGAATAGTGTCCAATAGTGGTTTGGACTCGTTTGTAGATTTAGTAAAGCGCGAGGGCTTTTACGCAAAACCGCCGCCGCGCACGCGTCCCGCCGCGTGGGCCGCGTTGCCGCCGCTTGTGGGCCGGCTGCGCTCGCGTAGCAGCCGAGCTGGGCCACGCCGGCCAAATCGGCCCGCGTGCTGTTTTCCTTTTTAAAAATGATTTTCAAATTTAGTTTTGAATCAATAGTGCTTGTATTTGTCTATTTTGTATAAAATCATTCATAGCTCCAAAAATTATGAAAATTTTTGTGTAGCCTTCTCATGAGATGCTTGATCTAGGAAAAATTTGAGATCTGAGTTTGGGCAATGTTTTGCATGTTAATTAATTAGCTCATTTAATTAATAAAGGCTTCTTCTTTCAATTTTAATAATTTATTTGTTGTTCCAAAAATCATGAAATTTATTGTGTGACTTAGTTATGATGTAAGTAGCTTAAAATAAAATTTTGGACTTAATTAGAGCAATTTCATTTTATGCCTTATTTATGCTTAATTAATTAATTGTTTAATGCTTTAATTAATCTTTAAACTTGATTAATCATTATAGGGATTGTTTGACTTTTTGGATTGAGTGTTGACCCTAGGTCATTACTCTTAATGACCTTTGGCACCTTTACTTAATTGTTTAGCTCATGTTTTTCATGTCAATATGTTAATAGAGGTTATTTTATGTGCTCAATTTAATTCGAGTAAGGTATTAGGTGCAGGTGCTAGATCTTTAACTCCAGATGAGTTGTTATATGTTCAGTTGTATAGATTTGGTAAGTGTGTTAGCTTTTCATAAGCAAAATACAATACCTTGTTTATAGTGATTTGAATATAGCTGGAGGACTCGGTAAACGAGTGTCCAGTGATGTAATCTTATCAACTGGTCATCATTAGCATCATGCCATCATCACTATCCTCACTTATGTATTCGGTATACTTATTCAATGCATATGCATGCAATAGGTGCGCCGGCGGAGTGACTCGTTGGAGTTCGAGGAACGTGTCCGCGAGCCGGAGAATCCTCGGGAGCGAAGGTTCGTGTGATCGAACCCGGCGCCGGAGAGGAGGTTGTTCTTGAGTGTCCACGACACGAACCATCAACCTTCATGAAAGGCAAGCCCCTGGAGCATTTTAACTTCCTAACTTTTATAATTACTAAATGCTTTTTGATTGTTGCATTAAGTTCTAGGAATTGAATTGGCACCCTTGCCGCATTTATATATCATTCCTTGTCCAAGTTATTATTCCGGAAATCCTAATGATATGATACCGTAGCATTTGCTTAGCCATGCTTAAACGGTAGAAGTCGAGTGATTAATAATCACTTGCGAGAAATTAGGATGATGGTTCACGGTTGGCTATATGTGCTATCGTGCAAATAACCATGTGTATGTAAATCGAAGGCAAGGCGGAGCGCATGAGCTACGGGGTCGGCCAACCTTGTTAGTGAAGCGTACCGTCGTGCAAATTAATCACACACAAGGAATGGAGCCCATCTTAGTCATGTTGAACAGTGCCTAGCACTTAGCCGGGCCGGATCGGAGGTTATCCGCCGCGAAGCCTAGTAGTTCAACTTAGGCCGATCGCGAAGAGTATTAAGTCTCACCCGCCGACAGTGTTATAATTCCCGATCCATTGGCATATCCGGCGTGGTATGTCCGTGTGGGAAGTCATGTCCGTAAGTCCGGAGCGGGTGTTATAATTCCTGACCTCATGGCATGGTGGCAACCCTAAGTGAGGCGCTGTTCGGATCCGTGATTCCTGAGTTGTACGAATGGTGTTCTAAGTGTTAGGAATATTTCCCCAGCTGGGTTGTAATCGATTCGAATCGCCATCGTCTCCTGGATAGTGAGAAGCTTGACGGGATCATCTCCATACTTGAAAACTTTAAGTTGTTTGGATGGCTGATCACACTTTGCAAGATAGCTGATAATGAACCGATATGGTTATGTAATTCTCTTCTCCTTGCTTGTTTAGCACGGTGCAAACCTAGATAACGGGTTAATGAAGACTAACATGATGCTAATAATAATTTGGTTACTCTCAACACTTAAAGCTCTTTATGCAAAATGAGTAAGCCAACTCCACCTATAAAGCTTTGCATAATCCTTGGAGTCGTTATTTCGTTTCATGTCGGGTAAGTCTTGTTGAGTACAATTGAGTACTCGGGGTTTATTCCCTCCGTTGCGAGATGACATCTTCTATAATGGTTGCTTTGCAACTATCGCCTTCTCCTGGGAATGAAGACTAGACCATTGGGCATGGTCTCTAGTAGATCTCTTACCTTATATTGCTTTTGTAAGATATGAGCTTGTACGGCAATGTAACCCTTAAACTACTGTTTTAGTTTTTAAAACTATGCTTCTTCCGCTACCCTATATTCTGGTTTGTAATAACTAGAGTGTACTCCGATATTATATAATCTATGTAGATTATTTGTAAAAGATTGTAACGGTGATGTGGTTATGCTTTGAATTACTACGATCTTGGTTCGTTGCAAGTTGGTTTGAAATCCTTCGTGATTTCGATGGACTACCGGGTTTATATAAGACAAAGTATGTGTGTCAACGTATTAGCGGGGACATTTGTACTTAATCTTGTATAAATTGGTCGGTTACGTGACACTGCATCGGAGCATGGTTCAGCACTAAACACGTCATTTGTGTAATAAAACAAAAGTTTTTGCGAAAACTTAATTTCAAACATAAAGGTTGCCGGTGTTCATATCTTTTATGCCCATATAAGGACTTACAGGTGGCTTAGTAAGTACTAACCTGGGGGAAATTTAAATATTGCATCGACGCCTTGCTAAGGTATGAAGAGTGATAACTTGACCGCAAACGGTTACCCCGTGGTCTAATGGTGGTGGTAACCTTCATATATGAATTAGCCATATATGTCGCTAGTGTTAATGTTTGAATCGTCGCCAAGGTAAGGTGAGTTGTGAGAGCATGATCGGACAAACACCGATCTAGGAGAGTGCTTATATGGTACTGAAGTATTCACATGTTCCACACATGTTTATATGAAAGTGCCCATGTGAGGGTGTTTTCCACCATTCTTGGTGATGCCGTCTTCTGACGATGATTCGGGTATCGTGCACCTACATCTATGTATATTGGGAATATGCATAGATGGAGGGGGGTGCGTAACATGTGTTACTTTCCTTGTGTGTTATATTGGGAATTGTTGGGCTGAAATGAAAATTTCTTGCAGGTACACTAACAACGCTCACGCTAGTTCGACTAGTTACGATATATGAGAGAATGTATGTATGCCACCGTCTAGAACGTCAGAACCAAAGTTAGGATTGTGAGGACGTACGGATCGTGCATGCATCATGGCATTCATATAGTAATTGCACTTGTCCTCCCTTATAAAACTTCTTACCTCAAAAAGTTTTTAATACGCCATTTCTTTAAAAAGTGTCCTCCTATAAGAAGTTGCATCTCTCACTTTAAATGGTCTTAAGGAAACTCCTCGGATATGGGAACCTTTTAGTTGTTGGTAAAATGTGTTTTCAGATACATCGCGATATTGCGGCCGGTGATGTTATTGATGACAATGTCTTGTGGAGATTTATGATTGTGCCTCTATTTATTGTTCGAGTTTCTTCTCCAATGAATTCAGTTTGGCATGATTATATAATTTGCCACACTTTTTGGACATCATCAATACTCACTATTTGCGCATATCTGCAGATGGCTGAAAACCACCATTACGGTGAGCACCATGGTCTTCCTCAGCCTCCACCTCCGCCTACTCCAGAGGCGCTTATGCATACCATGGTGGAAAGTCAGCGTCTCATGGGAGAAACAGTTCGTATGTTGGCGAATCGTGGTGGTCGTGATGCCCATCAGGAACCAAATCGTCAGAGTAATTTCAAGGATTTCATGGACACCAAGCCTCCTACCTTTGAAGAGACAAAAGAACCACTTCAGTGATGAATGGCTGAATTCGTAGAGCGAGAGGTTTCGTTTGCTCGAGGCTTGCGAGGGCCCGAAAGTGGAGTATGCTTCTTATCTGCTTCAAGGTTCGGGGGTATTTGGTGGGCCAACTATTGGAAGGCATTACTGCTAATACCAATCTTGTCTCGGGATCGGTTACGAGGTTTTCGTAGCACGTTTTATCCCTCCCGGTCTTATGGCTATCAAACATACGGAGTTCATGAGACCGACTCAAGACACCAAAACTTTTACTCGAATATCATCGGGCTTTCAACCATTTGTCTCGTTATGCTCCGAAATGGTTGATACGAAGCCAAGAAGATTGCTAGTTTCAAGAGGGGACTTGGCCCTAAGTTGATGAAATCTATGGGTAACTGCAAGTGTACGACTTTTAATGAGTTTGTCGGTGATACTCTAACTCAAGAGAATAATGACAATATTTATCTTGCTTCCAAGAGTCGCAAGAGGGCATATGAAGCGGGAGCTTCTCGGTCTAGGGCTCTGTTATGCCTAGAACTCGAATCGTCCACCCGGGCATTAATATCGATATCGTCCTCCTCGGAAGAAACCTCGGTTCAAGACTGGTTATCGCAAAGGTTATACTATTGCTCTTCCTAAGAATACATCCGGGCAAGGCGTTTCAATGTCCCTCCAAGCAATAGGCCATGTTGGAATTGCAACCGACGGGACATTGGGCGAATAATTGTCCCCGGCCTAGGAAGATGAATCAAGGGAATGTTCGTCCCGGTAATGTTCATTATACTACCGTTGAAGAGATACCATCTCGGTGAGGTTGTCACTGCCGGTAAGTTCCTAGTGAACCAACAACCCGCAGTTGTGCTATTTGATTCGGGTGCTTCACATTCTTTTATGAGCCCTACTTTTGCATCCAAGTTCGATCGGACATAACTACTTTTTGTAACTCATGGGGGTTATTGCATTAGTGCCGCTTGGGACTCGCGTCTCTACCGATCGGATAGTAAAAGATGTGAGCATTTTAGTTGAGGGTCGAACCTATATTGTGAACTCCGATAGTGTTGCCCTGGTCTGGGAATCGATGTAATTCTGGGTATGAATTGGATGAGCCAGAATGGAGTGCTTATTGACACTACCACTCGTGTGGTAATGTTGAGAGATCCTACCAATCACGAAGCTTTCTTAGTTGAGCTCCCTCGTGATACCACCATTCGCAATACGGCTAATGCTGGAAGCAAAGGCCGTTGCTGATATTCCCGTGGTTTGTGAGTTTCCGGATGTCTTTCCCGATGACTTGCCCGGATTACCTCCGAACGTGATGTGGAGTTCAAAATTGAATTAATCCCCGGTACTTGCTCCTATCTCTCGAAGACCATATCGAATGCCACCCAATGAGTTGAAAGAGCTTAAAACTCAATTAGGTGAACTTTTAAAGAAGGGTTTCATTCGCTCCGGTTCCTCGAATGGGGTAGTCCTGTTATCTTTGTGAAGAAGAAGGACCAAACATTGCGCATGTGCGTGGATTATCGGCCGCTCAATGCCGTTCTTGTCAAGAATAAGTATCCTCTTCCTCATATTGATATCTTGTTTGATCAACTATCAAAGGCTAAGGTATTCTCCAAGATTGACTTGAGATCGGGATATCATCAAATCAGGATTCGTCCGAAGATATTCCCAAAATCGCTTTCAACCCGCTATGGGTTGTTTGAATATCTTGTCATGTCTTTTGGCTTGACCAATGCTCCCGCCCACTTTACATAAATTATGAATAAGGTATTCATGCCCGAATTGGATAGATTCGTGGTGGTTTTCATTGATGACATTCTTATCTATTCTCAAAATGAAGAAGAGCATGCCGAGCATCCGAGAATTGTCTTGACTCGCTTGCGTGAGCATCGCTTTATGCTAAGTTCAAGCAAGTGTGAGTTTTGGTTGAAGAAGGTACCTTTCCTAGGTCATGTATTATCCGAAGATGGAATTTCTATTGATCCTTCAAAAGTGCAAGAGGTGTTAGACTGGAAAGTCCCGACTTCTGTTCATGAAGTTCGGAGTTTTCTTGGTCTAGCTGGGTATTATCGTCGCTTCATTAAGGACTTCTCTAAAATTGCCAAACCCATGACACGATTGCTTCAAAAGGATGAAAAATTCCTCTGGACTCCAGAGTGTGAGAAGGCTTTTGATACTTTGCGGACTTTGTTGACTTCCGCTCCTATACTAGCTCAACCGGATATTGAGAAGCCTTTTGACATATTTTGTGATGCATCGTGCACCGGTTTGGGTTGTGTTCTTATGCAAGATGGCCGAGTCATTGCCTATGCCTCGCGTCGGCTCCGGAAACACGAAGTCAATTATCCCACTCATGACTTAGAGTTAGTCTTGTTGTTCATGCTCGAAGATATGGAGACATTATCTACTTGGCAATGTATGCAATATCTATACTGATCATAAAAGCCTCAAATATATTTTCACTCAACCCGAGCCGAACATGCGTCAAAGAAGATGGTTGGAGTTGATCAAGGACTATAATCTTCAAGTGCATTATCATCCTGGCAAGGCAAATGTGGTTGCGAGATGCCTTAAGCGGAAGTTTCATTGTGTTGACATTTCTAACGCCACTTAGTGTTAGGTTGTCATCCCAACATGGCGCCAAAAATGCTTTGGTACTAAATAATGCAACTTTGCTACTAGAAATAAATATGGATCCGCAAGCGCACGATAATACCGATGTAGCATTTTAACCAGGAGTAATCCAGGTATCGTTATTTATATTTTTACCACTTTGGGAAGGGAATGCACTGGATAATGAGTGATGAGCAATGCACATGTTTGTAATGGAGAGCTTAACCTTGTCTCGTATCGATCATCTCATACGGGGTAAGTGTCACATAAAATATAGGAATGAATGATAAATGACATAAGATAAATGAGAGCATTTAGCCACATAAAATAATAGTAATAAGCCATCTCAACTTAGCACTCTAAGCTTATAACACTAGCATGGACTAGGACGATCTAGGGTATAATCCTATGTTATTCTAACTATAAGGTCAAAGCATACAATGATTAGTGCAAGAACATCTAGCAATCATGGCGGGAAAAGGTTACATCTATGCATAGTGATATTACCGAGAAGACAAGAGACATAGCAATGACTTCAATGTAATAGGTTGTTCTACTAAGACCTACCAACGGGGATGGAATACAAAGGACTCAACGGAACTGTCACTTCCGCGATCTACCACACGACCCGGCCAATAGGGTGTAATCGCAGATAAATACAATCTAGGCACCACGCCTACACAATATTTACCACTCACCCATCGATCTAATGAGCAAGTGCTATACGATCCTATGCATAAACATAATTCTAGTCCAACTATGCTAAACATATAATCAAAGTAAACTAAGAACAATATAATTGAGAACATAATCAAATAGAGCAAAGTCAAGTCTGATATAATAGAATAGAATAAAGTACTACTCATAGTATCACGAACAATGATGAATATTACAAGAATGAAAGGGGAATTACCAAGAACTCCGACAGATCCGGACTCCAAGCTAGGCTTGATTCCCTCTAGATCTATTCCTATGTAGCTATGCTACTAAACTATGGAGCTCTAATTGAGATGGTGGCTCTGCTTCTCTGAATTCTAATGAGAGAATAAACTCTTGAATGAATTAGGGTTTCACCCGAGGGGGGGGGGGCTCGAATATATAGCCCCCTAGGATTAACCACAGCCCTCGGATCAAACCGACCTAAATGGACGATAATTATTCATCCTCAAAGGCGGTGGAGGCGGGATCCACGAGACTCCACCGATTGGTGGAGGTGGGGAGTCGGCCGACTCCCCACGGGTCGGCCGACCGGCCACCCCCGCAGTGGGCCCCCGACTTCCGGGGTTTGCCTTCGGAGTCTTCTAGATTATACAATTTTACCCGTTCGGTCTTTATCTCTATGTAATCATGACATGTGGGCCTCCTTTGGTTCTCTTTCCGATAACCCCCGCAGAAATAGACAATCACCAAAACTCGTGGAATTCTCATCGTCGTGTAACCCCTATATCTAACAGGTGAACTCATATTAGTCCTTTCTCTTGCTGCGTTGACGGTATAAAATTGATACTTAACGACCGTCAACAAACTCCCCCAAGCTTACCTTTTGCTCGTCCCCGAGCAAAGATAGACTTCAGTGATGGATCGGGAGTTGCTACAATACTTTCACTCCTCACAAGTACACATGCGTTCAAACAAGAACTCTCCTCCGGATTAGAGTGAACTATTCTGACTCAAAACTCACTCATATTACCTTTCACCATGGGGCTTGTAACCGTCACTTGGATCTTGAGTAGTTGAAAGATAGAACGGTCAAGTCAAGCGCCATGTTTCTCGCTCTTTGATCAACTATTATCCCGGAGTTTTTGCAAGGTTTTGAAATAAAACTCGAGTTCCTTGTATGAACCTTTCAAGTCTCTCATTTGTGGTATTTCTCGGATCCTTTCTAAGGCATGAGTAGTGTATGCCTTCTCTCTTCTCTCGAATATGTGGTATTTATGGAACTAAGGCATAGTGGAAAGTGCCTTCTCTCTCTCACCCTACTTTCTAATAGGCTTATGTGGAGCTCATAGGTGGGGAGACACTCAAACTCACTTGCATATATTGCATAGTTAAGACATGGATCCAATAGGAACTAAAATAATAATAAAGTCATATGTGCATGTGAATGAGGAAATGGAATGGATGAGATGATGATAGGATGATGGTGGAATGATGGTGATAAGGAAATGATTATGAGGGGTACTCAACTGGTGAACATCTACTTCTACACTCGCTCCTTTGGGGATAACATGACTCCCTTTATTCGGAAACCTTGAAACTTTCTTGAATGGAAGGACTTGGCTACTCTTTCTTTTTCTTTCTTTCTTCTTTTCTTTCTTCTTCTTTTTTTTTTTTTTTTTTTTTTTTAGAGCAACCAATCCTCTGAAAACGAAACTTTAGCACAGGGAGTGTATAACTTGAAATGATAATGACTAGAGCTTTTATGTAGGCAAATAGAACGGCGATGATTATGTCTAGATGTTCACTCCTAGAATAGGAGTAGAACCTTTTCTGGATGATGTGAAATGAATGGCGTATGTATATGTGGATGGATGAATGGATGGATGCGTACTCCCAGTGTAGGAGCAGCATAAGTGCGTGTCTCTAAGGTAGAGATAGCACAATATGTGGGGAATGCGTACTCCCAGATAGGAGCAGCATAAGTGCGTATCTCCAGGGTAGAGATAGCACAATATGTGGTGGATATGGATCTATATGTGGGTGGTACTTCGAGGAACAAGTAGCACGTAATGAATGTAGTATTTATAAAATGGGTGCATGCTTCGAGGACGAAGTAGCATAGATCAATGGATGGAGAGCACATAGTATTGACTTTAACTGCGTGACTAATTCCTTATGGGTCCACAAAGATAACCACACTCAATGCCTATAAAGTCTACACTCAAACCTACAATATGATCTATATAAACAGATGGGTTTTCCTAATCTAGTAAGCATGAATGTATGGTCAGTGGTAGGAATTTAAACTCTCATCATAAAGGAACTCATCATGCAGGAATTTAATATTTTTTTAAGATAAATTCTCCGAACTCTAGTATCTCTAGGAACAAGATGGACAAAGACAGCTCAAAACCTTCCCATATCATACCCGTCAACCACCTAGACTTAGATCAAGTGTTCGCTACCCACAAGTTTCGGGTTCGAGCAACTCTCAAATCTAAACAAGTTGTGTCCAAAACTCGGGAGAGTGCAAGGTTGAAAACTAGGTACTTGAAAGGAATTACGGCGGAGCAACTATTCATCATCTCCATGTAGAGTTTATTCTAGGGATCACTTTTAAAGACAAACATTGCAAGAGCTCTCCAAAAGTAGAAAAGATAAATAAGGAAATCTTTCGGGTTTCTATGGTTATGCAACTTTTTTTTTTTTTTTTTAGTTGTTTTAACAAAGCATACTCTAATAAAGCATAATTAGATAAGTTGGAAACACTTAGCTTGGTACACGGGGATGCTCTCCCCCAAGCCGGATGTTGACATAGTCTGGCCGATGTTGCCGACAAAGCACCGAAGACGTTCTAGTCCTCCCGGTGTGTCGTAGATTGTTGCAGCTTCTGAGACAAAGATTCAATTGTCGCGGGCAAAGCACTCGACGGGGACTGGATGTCCTTCGCTTGTTAGCTCTTCTTGATCCTTGATGTTCTCGTGAAGCTCAAAATAGACAACAAAGCTTGTGGAACTAATTAAGCGTTAGTGATAAAACCTCTAGGCCTTGGTTGTCTAGAACTTTCTTAACTTAGACTTGTTCTAACGGATCACAAGAAATATATTTTTTTATCTTTTTATTATTTAAGGAATGCGAGATGGGGAAATAAATATGCCGAGAAATTATTTTTGTGCCACCACGGTGAATTACTATCCACATGGGGCTTGACGATTTTCTCGGATGCAAATGCACAACATCTTTATTTTCTTTCCAAATGCGGAGATAAAAGAGTAAAGATGCAACTAAGGTGCAAGTAGGGAAATAAATATACTAAGGTAAAAATGCAATGCTGAAAAAGTGATGCTTGATAAATACCAAGTTACCTCTTGGCGCGGCGTTCGGTGGTTTTAAGTCCTCCGAATGACTTGTCATGTTTGCTCATTTTTCAAGGGGCGCATTGGTGGCGCCTCGATGACGTCGCCTCTTGTGTAGGAATTGATTCTGATTTTGCTTTTACCTTCCACACCTTCTTTGTTGGAGAGGGTGACCTTGAGGAGGAAGTTTCTTGGGGCACTTGGTTTTCTTCTGGTAGCACCTCTTCTTCTTTTACAATGTTCTTCTCTTCTCGGGTACCGATCTTCATATCTGAATACTTCTCCTTCATAGTCGCCCATCCATCTTTAGTGATGTTCTTCTTGTTACGCGACGGGTACGCCGCCTTCTCCTTGCTCTGTTCTTCTTGGGCTCCTCGTGATTATATAATTATTGTTGAAGTAGCGGCGTACCTTCTCGGTGGGAAAGTGGAAATGGATCTCTCCTGTTCCAATATAGATGATAGCTCGGTGGTGTTCGTGGAATGGTCTTCCTAGGATGATTGGAGGATCGTAGTCATCTCCCATGTCAATGACTAGGAAGTCCTGTAGGGACATAATGGTCATCTATCCGGATGAGGACATCCTTCACTTCTCCTTCGACGAAGCGGAATGTCCGGTCCGCCATCTGCACTGTGCATAGGTAGGCTCCAAAGGCATAGTGCCATATAGATACTCATAAGTTACCTTGGCCATAATGTTGACGCCGATCCGGTGTCACGCCGACAGCTTTATTGAAAGAGCTTCGTTGATGGAGCATTGAATGGTTGGGACACCCGGGTCATCCTTCTTGATCGACGTGGGGACTGAGTAAGTGGTCATGCTCCTTATGGACCGGTGACCATCCTTACTGTCTCCGTCTTCTTGGTCTTCTTATCTTTGTTCTTGCTCTTCTTAGCCGGATTCTTCTTCTTCTCACATTACTCGTTGATGAGGGTGTCTTTGGGAACTGCAAAGCACTCTGTTCTTGAAGAAGAAGGTTTCTCGCTTGCCCTTGATGTTGAAGATGATCTTGGCGGTGTTGGCATACATGATGGCTCCAGCGGTGTTCAAGAATGGTCGTCCCAAAATGACAGGGACCTTTCATCACCGCCCGTATCCACTACCACGAAGTCTCGTGGAACATACGAGTTGCCTACTCGTACACATATGTCTTCAAGTACTCCCAAAGGAACACGAAGTGACCGATCCGCAAGCCGTAAGCACATGGTTGTGTATGCTAAGGGGCATCGAATAGCTTCTCATATATCACTCTTGGCATAATGTTGATGCTTGCACCGAAGTCACAGATTGCCTCATTAAAGTTAGTACTTCCAATGGAGATTGGAATGACTGGTCTCCCGGATCGCCCTTCTTGATTGGCGAGTTGAGTCAATCCATGACCCCTTCGATGGATCACTCCGGCTATCTTCTACATTGAATATATCAACAAGATTTGCGCCTCGAGCTCTTCGGGTTGTCCCGCCGGTTTACCTTGGCCAATGGAGGGAGCAAGGTTAACAAGCTCGTTGTACACGTGACTCAAGTATCTTGTTGAAGCTGAAGCTTGACTCTTGATGGCATTGGAAAAGCCATCCATTCTCGTTGCCGAGTGTCTCTAGGACCTTGTCATTTGATGTCGGCTTCTTGGGCCATTGTCCATCATCTTGCCTTGGTTTAGCACCAACTCTCTCAAAGGCGGCTGGTTGTAATTATTGTAGGAGGAGCCGTTACCTTGATAGTTGCCTGAATAATTGCACGAGTAGTTAGGCCTCTGCTGTTGATTCCAACCTTGATTCTGCGAGGACGATAGTAATTATTATTGTTGTTGTTATTGAGGTAGTTCACGTCCTCCTTCAAACTGCGCTTAGCACCCGTGTGCCCGCCTCTCCACACTCTTCACATGTCATGCGAGCATCATGTATATGCATGACTTCTTTCTTCTCGGGACTCTCTCATCGAGCCTCTTCATTAGCAAATCCATTTTGGCGGAAAGATGTCTACCTCCTTCTTGTTGGTGCATTCCTCCACCTCTCTTGCGGGTCTGAGTTCTTTCTTCACTCCAACCTTGGTTGGATGCCATCTTTTCCACAAGAGCTGTGGCTTGAGGAATAGTGAGTGATAAGAATGCACCTCCAGCAGCAGCATCCATCGTCTCACGTGTGCTTTGTTGCTAAGCCCATGGTAGAATGTCTGCATAAGCGGCCAATTCTCCATGCCATGATGAGGACACTCGAGGATGTAATCTTGAAAGCGCTCCCAAGCTTCGGGGACAGCCTCATCATGGTGTTGCCGAAAGCTTGATATCTTCCCACGAAGAGCATTTGTTTTGCCCATGGGGAAGAACTTCGCCAAGAAATTGGTGGAACATAGTGCCCACGTAGGATTCTTCTCCTTATTGGCGTAGAACCACCGCTTCGCTCTCCCCAAGAGTGAGAATGGGAAGAGGCGAAGTAGTATAGCATCTCTGGGGACATCCTTGATAGTGAATGTGCTACAAATCTCCGTGTTGGAGATGAGCACTAGCATCTTCATGGGCCTTCCCACGAACCGGCTTGCTTGCACCATGTTGATTAGCGCAGCTTGAGCTCAAAAGCTCCTTCGATGTCCGCAAATGGTCCAAGTGCGAATGTTATCGGTAGTGGAGCCGAGAACTCGCGGAGTGACTTGTTCGCCATGGCTTCAAACGCTGGTGTCAAGTCTCGCACGAAAGGTTGACTTTCTCGCTTCGACAAACTTCCAAGTTGAGTTGATGATGATGATGATTGATTGGTCTTCTTCAACTCGCTTCGGCTTTCCCGAATAAAGCTTCGGATTGTCAATATAATTATCGGAAGAATAGTCTTGATTACCCCGCATAAAATACACAAGTAGACAAAACAAGGGTAATCCGTAGAGATGGGTTAGTATGAAAAAGACTACTCGATCACATTATCTAGTGTAAGCTGCGCTCATTATCCATTGGCTTTCAACCTTCCCCCGCAACGGCGCCAAAATGCTTGTTGACATTTCTAACGCCACTTAGTGTTAGGTTGTCATCCCAACATGGCGCCAAAAATGCTGGTACTAAATAATGCAACGCTACTAGAAATAAATATGGGATCCGCAAGCGCACGATAATACCGATGTAGCATTTTAACCAGGAGTAATCCGTATCGTTATTTATATTTTTACCACTTTGGGAAGGGAATGCACTGGATAATGAG
Organism: Themeda triandra; assembly: GCA_018135685.1. Taxonomy (NCBI): domain Eukaryota; kingdom Viridiplantae; phylum Streptophyta; class Magnoliopsida; order Poales; family Poaceae; genus Themeda; species Themeda triandra. The sequence continues at coordinate 186,239 of JAENPR010001121.1, read as the reverse complement.
TGATGAGCAATGCACATGCTTTGTAATGGAGAGCTTAACCTTGTCTCGTATCGATCATCTCATACAGGTAAGTGTCACATAAAATATAGGAATGAATGATAAATGACATAAGATAAATGAGAGCATTTAGCCACATAAAATAATAGTAATAAGCCATCTCAACTTAGCACTCTAAGCTTATAACACTAGCATGGACTAGGACGATCTAGGGTATAATCCTATGTTATTCTAACTATAAGGTCAAAGCATACAATGATTAGTGCAAGAACATCTAGCAATCATGGCGGGAAAAGGTTACATCTATGCATAGTGATATTACCGAGAAGACAAGAGACATAGCAATGACTTCAATGTAATAGGTTGTTCTACTAAGACCTACCAACGGGGATGGAATACAAAGGACTCAACGGAACCGTCACTTCCGCGATCTACCACACGACCGGCCAATAGGGTGTAATCGCAGATAAATACAATCTAGGCACCACGCCTACACAATATTTACCACTCACCCATCGATCTAATGAGCAAGTGCTATACGATCCTATGCATAAACATAATTCTAGTCCAACTATGCTAAACATATAATCAAAGTAAACTAAGAACAATATAATTGAGAACATAATCAAATAGAGCAAAGTCAAGTCTCGATATAATAGAATAGAATAAAGTACTACTCATAGTATCACGAACAATGATGAATATTACAAGAATGTAGAGGGAATTACCAAGAACTCCGACAGATCCGGACTCCAAGCTAGGCTTGATTCCCTCTAGATCTATTCCTATGTAGCTATGCTACTAAACTATGGAGCTCTAATTGAGATGGTGGCTCGGCTTCTCTGAATTCTAATGAGAGAATAAACTCTTGAATGAATTAGGTTTCACCCAGGGGCCAGGGGCTCGAATATATAGCCCCTAGGATTAACCACGCCCTCGGATCAAACCGACCTAAATGGACGATAATTATTCATCCTCAAAGGCGGTGGAGGCGGGATCCACGAGACTCCACCCGATTGGTGGAGGTGGGGAGTCGGCCGACTCCCCTGGGTCGGCCGACCGGCCACCCCGCCAGGGCCCCGGCTTCCGGGGTTTGCCTTCTCGGAGTCTTCTAGATTATACAATTTTACCCGTTCGGTCTTTATCTCTATGTAATCATGACATGTGGGCCTCCTTTGGTTCTCTTTCCGATAACCCCCGCAAATAGACAATCACCAAAACTCGTGGAATTCGTCGTTGTAACCCCTATATCTAACAGTGAACTCATATTAGTCCTTTCTCTTGCTGCGTTGACGGTATAAAATTGATACTTAACGACCGTCAACACATTGTCACTCCTTAGTTGTTGAAGATTTTCATATGTCTCGTCTTCTTCATCCTATTGTTCTTCATAATCTCACGGTGGAATGCTCTCTTCGAAATCAAATCATTGAGCTTCAAAAGACCGATAAGAGTGTGTTGGGCATCAAGAAAAAGATGAAAGCGCAAGAAACCAAGCATTTTAGAGTTGATGATCAAGAAATTCTCTCGGTTTAAGGATAGACTTGTTGTGCCAAACAACAAAGAGCTAAGGGATCAAATTATATCCGAAGCTCATTCTTCTAAGTTGTCCATTCACCCGGAAGTAGTAAGATGTACCAAGACTTAAAACCTTACTTCTGGTGGCCCAAAATGAAGAAAGAAATTGCAGCCTTTATTGCTCGTTGCGACAATTGTTGCCGTGTTAAGGCGATACACATGAAACCTGGATTGCTGCAACCCTTATCTATTCCTGATTGGAAGTGGGAAGAAATAAGCATGGACTTTATTGTTGGCTTGCCAACCACTCCAAAGGGTTTTGACTCTATCTCGGGTGATCATTGATCGTCGACAAAGTCGGCTCATTTTATTCCCGTGAAGACTACTTACCGTCCACACCGGTATCTTTGAGATTTACCTTGAACAAGTAATTCGTCTCCATGGTATACCCAAGACTATTATCTCGATAGGGGAACCCGGTTCTGACTCGTTTCGGCAACGTCTTCAACAAGATCTTGGCACTCAAACACTTCACAAATAAACTCGGCCTATCACCCGCAAACTTCGGGACAAACGAGCGTGTGAACCAAATTCTAGAAGACATGCTTCGAGCTTGTGTTATATCCTGTAAAGGACCATGGGACAAATGGTTGCCTCTAGCAGAATTCTCTTATAATAATAGTTATCAAGAGAGTATCAAGATGCCTCCCTTCGAAGCCTTATATGGTAGAAAATGTAGAACTCCTTTGAATTGGGTAGAAACTGGGGAAAGAATGTATTATGGAAGTGACTTCGTCAAAGATGCCGAAGAGCAAGTCCGGAAAATCCAGAAAAATATGGAAGCTGCTCAAGCTCGACAAAAGAGTTATGCCGATAAGCGAAGAAAGTCTATTGAGTTCAAGGTGGGTGACCATGTATATCTCAAGGTGTCGCCCATGAAAGGTGTGAAACGTTTCGGTGTGAAGCGTAAACTCGCGCCTCGTTATATTGGACCTTATCCAATCATTGAGAAGTGTGGAAAAGTAGCCTACAAACTTCAACTACCTCCTGAAATGGGAACTATCTTTCCAGTCTTCCATGTCTCTCAGTTGAAGAAATGTCTTCGCATCTCGGAAGAAGAAGTTAAAGTCAGGGGTATCAAATTACAATCTGATCTTTCCTATGAAGAAGAGCCAGTGAAGGTATTGGATGTTATAGAACGGGTGACCCGCAGTCGAGTGGTGAAATTGTTCAAAGTGGTTTGGAGTAACCACAGTGAGAAAGATGCAAAATGGGAACGAGAGGACTATTTGAAAAATACTTATCCATTCTTCTATTCCAAATGGTACGCTTTTCAAAATCTCGGGACGAGATTTTCTTAAGGAAAGGTCAGTAACACCTCAAGTGTTAGGGCCTAATTACATGTGCATAATCATCATCAAGTGAATTAATGGCATTGCATTTGATTGGTAATTGAATTCAAATTCAAATTCAAATTTGAAAACCTAATTTAAAAAATACTAGGAATTTTGATATGGTTCAAAAAGCAAAAGTGTCATTTTCATTGTTTTGAGTAACTTTCATGTTTAAACTTTTTCAAGTTTCAATATGAAATTTGGAGCAATTGAAAAAGTGGAAAAATTTCCCTATCGCTACAGTGCCGCGCCCATCCCTCTCCCTGCTCCTCGCCGTCGCCGTGGCCATCCCGCGCCTTCCCGGCTTTCCCGCGCGGCCGGGCGCGTGGACGACGACGCGAAGACCCTGGCCACCTCCCCGCACCGCCCAAGGCCGAAGCCGGCCAGTTCTTCTTCTCTTCCTCCTCCATTTTCTTCTCCCTGTGCCACCGGCCGCCCCCAAAATTCGCTCTCACCACTCGTCCATTTTCCAATTCAACTCGCCCACAGCTCCGCCACAAGTTCCTCTACCTCCCCGACCCCGCCTTGCGCCGTGACATCGCAAGGTGAGCTCGTACGCCGCGCCGCCGCCATGGCCGCGAGCTCGAGCTCGTCGTGCCAGCGCGCCTCCACCTTCCTTTTGTTCTTTTCTTTAGCGTTTCAAGGTCGCCTGGCCATGTAGAGGGTAGCCCTAAGACCTTGTTAGCCCTAGCGCCATGACCTCGCCGGAACACGGCTTGCCACTGTGAGCTCCGAGCGCCGCCATCGCGATGCGCCGCCGTCGTCTTTAGTCCACGGTAGCTTGCTTTGCATACACCGTTGGATGCGCGTCGTCGCGGGGAGTCGAGTAGGGTAGGTCGTGTCGCCGGAAAACATCACCGTCGGCAAGTCCGCCGCCGGCCGAACGCCACGAGCGGTGCTCTGCTCGGGCGCCGTTCGAGGACCTCATTTTGTAAATTTGAGAAAACTCAGGGGCCTTGGTGTTAAGTGAAAGACTCAGTGGAATAGTGTCCAATAGTGGTTTGGACTCGTTTGTAGATTTAGTAAAGCGCGAGGGCTTTTCTGCAAAACCGCCGCCCGCGCACGCGTCCCGCCCGCGTGGGCCGCGCAGCCGCCGCTGTTGGGCCGGCCTGCGCTCGCGTAGCAGGCCGAGCTGGGCCACGCCGGCCAAATCGGCCCGCGTGCCTGTTTTCCTTTTTAAAAATGATTTTCAAATTTAGTTTTGAATCAATAGTGCTTGTATTTGTCTATTTTGTATAAAATCATTCATAGCTCCAAAAATTATGAAAATTTTTGTGTAGCCTTCTCATGAGATGCTTGATCTAGGAAAAATTTGAGATCTGAGTTTGGGCAATGTTTTGCATGTTAATTAATTAGCTCATTTAATTAATAAAGGCTTCTTCTTTCAATTTTAATAATTTATTTGTTGTTCCAAAAATCATGAAATTTATTGTGTGACTTAGTTATGATGTAAGTAGCTTAAAATAAAATTTTGGACTTAATTAGAGCAATTTCATTTTATGCCTTATTTATGCTTAATTAATTAATTGTTTAATGCTTTAATTAATCTTTAAACTTGATTAATCATTATAGGGATTGTTTGACTTTTTGGATTGAGTGTTGACCCTAGGTCATTACTCTTAATGACCTTTGGCACCTTTACTTAATTGTTTAGCTCATGTTTTTCATGTCAATATGTTAATAGAGGTTATTTTATGTGCTCAATTTAATTCGAGTAAGGTATTAGGTGCGGGTGCTAGATCTTTAACTCCGATGAGTTGTTATATGTTCGTTGTATAGATTTGGTAAGTGTGTTAGCTTTTCATAAGCAAAATACAATACCTTGTTTATAGTGATTTGAATATAGGCTGGAGGACTCGGTAAACGAGTGTCCAGGTGATGTAATCTTATCAACTTGGTCATCATTAGCATCATGCCATCATCACTATCCTCACTTATGTATTCGGTATACTTATTCAATGCATATGCATGCAATAGGTGCGCCGGGGAGTGACTCGTTGGAGTTCGAGGGAACGTGTCCGCGGGAGCCGGAGAATCCTCGGGAGCGAAGGTTCGGTGATCGAACCCGGCGGGAGAGGAGGTTGTTCTTGAGTGTCCACGACACGAACCATCAACCTTCGTGAAAGGCAAGCCCCGGAGCATTTTAACTTCCTAACTTTTATAATTACTAAATGCTTTTTGATTGTTGCATTAAGTTCTAGGAATTGAATTGGCACCCTTGCTGCATTTATATATCATTCCTTGTCCAGTTATTATTCCGGAAATCCTAATGATATGATACCGTAGCATTTGCTTAGCCATGCTTAAACGGTAGAAGTCGAGTGATTAATAATCACTTGCGAGAAATTAGGATGATGGTTCACGGTTGGCTATATGTGCTATCGTGCAAATAACCATGTGTATGTAAATCGAAGGCAAGGCGGAGCGCATGAGCTACGGGTCGGCCAACCTTGTTAGTGAAGCGTACCGTCGTGCAAATTAATCACACACAAGGAATGGAGCCCATCTTAGTCATGTTGAACAGAGTGCCTAGCACTTAGCCGGCCGGATCGGAGGTTATCCGCCGCGAAGCCTAGTAGTTCAACTTAGGCCGGATCGCGAAGAGTATCAAGTCTCACCCGCCGACGGGTGTTATAATTCCTGATCCATTGGCATATCCGGCGTGGTATGTCCGTGTGGGAAGTCATGTCCGTAAGTCCAGAGGCAGGTGTTATAATTCCTGACCTCATGGCATGGTGGCAACCCTAAGTGAGGCGCTGTTCGGATCCGTGATTCCTGAGTTGTACGAATGGTGTTCTACGGCTACCCTTGGCCGGGTGTGCCGGGAGAGTGTTAGGAATATTTCCCCAGCTGGGTTGTAATCGATTCGAATCGCCATCGTCTCCTGGATAGTGAGAAGCTTGACGGGATCATCTCCATACTTGAAAACTTTAAGTTGTTTGGATGGCTGATCACACTTTGCAAGATAGCTGATAATGAACCTGATATGGTTATGTAATTCTCTTCTCCTTGCTTGTTTAGCACAGGTGCAAACCTAGATAACAGGTTAATGAAGACTAACATGATGCTAATAATAATTTGGTTACTCTCAACACTTAAAGCTCTTTATGCAAAATGAGTAAGCCAACTCCACCTATAAAGCTTTGCATAATCCTTGGAGTCGTTATTTCTGTTTCATGTCGGGTAAGTCTTGTTGAGTACAATTGAGTACTCGGGGTTTATTCCCTCCCCGTTGCGATGACATCTTCTATAATGGTTGCTGCAACTATCGCCTTCTCCCCTGCCGAATGAAGACTAGACCATTGGGCATGGTCTCTAGTAGATCTCTTACCTTATATTGCTTTTGTAAGATATGAGCTTGTACGGCAATGTAACCCTTAAACTACTGTTTTAGTTTTTAAAACTATGCTTCTTCCGCTACCCTATATTCTCGTTTGTAATAACTAGAGTGTACTCCGATATTATATAATCTATGTAGATTATTTGTAAAAGATTGTAACAGGTGATGTGGTTATGCTGAATTACTACGATCTTGGTTCGTTGCAAGTTGGTTTGAAATCCTTCGTGATTTCGTTGGACTACCGGGTTTATATAAGACAAAGTATGTGTGTCAACGTATTAGCGGGGACATTTGTACTTAATCTTGTATAAATTGGTCGGTTCTGTGACAGGTTTAGTATCACCTTAGAAATTTAGGAGGGTGAGGGCCAGCTTATAAGCCTTGTTGTTACAAACGTAGCACCTCCGGGATAACCCTTTTACACGAAACAAAAATGAAAGTGTAATCAAGGTGCTACACGTATGCAGACTCGTTCCACATGCGGAGTGGGCCATATAACCAGTTTTTGGACTCTTGGTGTTATAGATGGTATTTAGAGCATCAACCCTTGTTGCACGTTGCCCATGGAGGGGTATACCATGGTGTGATCCTGGACATCTGCCACATATATGTGGTGAGCTACCGAGGGCGTGAGCCCTTAGAGGGGGTGAATGTAACATCCTGGTCCGTTAGAAGCCTATAGTAATTATGAAGTTGGCCCATGTAGCCAATTGGCTCATATGTGGTTGTGGTTGGTGGGTTTAGTACCACCTTGGAAGGGGGTGAATGTAACACTCCTGCCCGTTAGAAGCCTATAGTAGTTGTGAAGTTAGCCTACATAGCCCAATGGCTCATATGTGGTTGTGATTAGTGGGTTTAGTACCACCTTGAAAGTTTAGGAGTGTGAGGGCTAGCTTATAAGCCTTATTGTTCCAAACGTAGCACCTCCGGGTTAATCATTTTTATATGAAGTGAGGACGAAAGTGTAAGCGAGGTGCTACGCGTATGTAGGACCATTTCATGTGTGGAGTGGGCCATATAAACAGTTTTTAGACGTGAGTTGTTACAGCGGCGTGCGAGGGCGAGAGCGAGGGGCAGCGACGCTGCAACGACAGGGCTCCGCCAAGTCATCCACCTCGAGGCGGCGGCGTGCTGCGCTGCCCAACCAACGCGCGCAACCTCACAATGTACGATGTGTCGGGCAACGGCTTCATGGGCACCGTCGACGGGAACGGCATCGGCGGCGTTCCCCCAGATGATCTCTTCAGTGTCACGTACAAGGAAGCTATTTTGTGGTGGCGTCAGGAGGCGTTGGAAAGTATTTTCAAGCATTGTAAGAGCTCAATGTTGAGAAGAGAGATTAGGTGTGAGGAAAAGAATAGAAAAAATACGAGGTTCCAAATGTAAAGATACCAGAGGGAAAGAAAATGTAAGATGTTTTTAATGGTTTTTGAAATATAGATGGAGGTTTCTGATGCAAAATGTTTAGATCTAGGTGAGTCTCTTCTGGTGCGCTTCTTTTTCGACCTAGCTGAATCCATACAGTTATGCCGGCTTTGTTGTGGGCTGAACCAAGCCCATGCAAGCCTTTTTTTTTCTCTTTTTTTCATTTTCTCTTTTTATTTAAAAATAGAGATCTTGCAAAATTAACAAAAATTATAGAAAAATTAGAAAAATATCAAACCAATTTTGTTAGCTTCATACAAATATGATCTATCGGTGGATGTTATGAATCTTTTTAGATTGTGCTTTTCTCTATAAGTGTGTTAAATATGGAATACTATAATTATTATGTGAACCAGAATCTTGAGCAGATTATTGTATAATAAAATATAAATAAATGTATTTATGTAATTCTTAACAAGGATTGTCGTGTGAAAAATCAAGAGAGGTCTCCCGTCATAGTCATGGAGGATGGACCAATTCTCAACACATCGACAAAATGTTACGGAGGTTGATACGATACATCAAAAAGATACAAAGGTCGATATTGAGTCATAGAAACACGAGTAATATGAAAAGACAAAGTTATGATACATTTATATCTAAGTAATTATGCACTTTGCAACGTAAGAAAAAAATACCAAGCTATATTTTAATTCGCTACAGGAGTAATAGGACATTGTTATTTATTGTCAGCACTAAAATATATTATAGATGTGATGGTTATTATAAAATAAATTATAAAAACATAAAATATAAGTAGATATGTACCATTCACGTTATCATTTTGCATAAATGTTTAATATTTTTTATCCCGTTAAAACACAAGGACACATTTGCTATTATATTTAAAAGCAATGTATTATGATTACACTTCGTACTCCCAGCAATATGTCAGTTGTACCTACAGCTCACTGATCAAAGCAATCAGGGCCTGTTTAGATGTTTTAGATTGCTCAAAAGTAGTTTTTGTCTCTAGTTTCTAAAAGTTTCAGATCGTTCAAAACTAGTTTTTGTTCTAGTTTCTAACATCTAGATTGTTAAAAAGGTTCCGGGGTGTTTGGATCTCACAGATTTTGAGAATTTGGCTTGCTAACAGAGTCACAAGCAACTGACAAAAGTTGGGTTTCAACTATTTTTTGGTTTGTAAGAATCTGAAAATGACACAAAAACTAGGCAAAAACTAGCCTGTTTAGATCTCACCCAGTTTCCAAAATTCAGATTCTAACAAACGGAGGGATCCAAACATGACAGATAACGATTTTTGGTACTAATAAGGATAAAAGGCGTGGAGCCGCACGTCCAACACTGGTTTGGTGCACAGCATCCACATAGGCAGCGCCTTGGGCCGCACTGGTGCAGCTTTGTCCCGACAGACGCAACACGCTAATTTGTACTTGATATCTAAAATATAAATCCTAAATTATACAATAATTAAAAACATTTTGCTTTAATTTGATAGACTCTAGTCATCACCAATAGTAACCATTCAATCTATTATAATTTATAAAAGAAATTACCAACATCATTATCATTAATAAAAAGAGTTATACTGAAAATTCACTTTAATTTATATGTTAATACTTGATGATAATCAATTTCATATGGTCTTACTCTAAATGAGTTTATACATTTTTACTATTAGTAACTTAACTTTAAGTGCTCTATGATCTACATAAAACAATACTACACTTGTGGAAAACAATACTACTAGGTCGTATACCATACTTATTGATTCCATTCCGGTGGTCATTCCAGTTTTACATTTGGAATGAGATGTTTCTGTACCAGTGCATTCCGGTGTACCGTTCTAGTGTTTTTTTTAAAAAAAAAAATATTTCATCTTTTATGCATATATAACCTTTTCTAGCTTCAAATATAGGATCATTCTCTACTATGATTTATGGTATCCTCTCACCTGAGTGAGCCAGGGCTAAAAATCACCCAATTCTCTAACGAAGACAGAATTGAGTGATTTGAAGCCATCAATCACCCGATTTGTACAAATCACAAGATCTAAATCAAATGGACCAGATAAAAAACAAATTAACATATTATATTTATGAAATGCAAATTAATTCAAATCAAATTAAAAAGCATAAAAACATACAGAATGCAAATAAAAAGAAAAAAATACCATATCAGTTCTATGTAAGAAAAATAGGAAGAATTTCAAGTATAGCAGAAAGAAATACAAATTTCAGAATGCAGATCTACAAACATGAGGCGGCTCTACCAACCGTTCGGGTGTTTCAGTCCCATGTGACACCCGAGCATGGATAGCACCTAAAACACCCGATCCACCGCTAAAATGAAAATCGAGTGTTTTTTTTTAACCATGTAACACTTGACTGTCATAAGCATTGCATCCAGATCAAATGAACCAAAAAGTTTATCCAAATAATACAAAAACTTTAAACAAACAAAATAAAACAAAAAAATTAGCCAAATTATTTTTATGAAAACCAAATTGAAAATTTTCAAAGAGGAACAAAAGAACATAAAGAAAATTAAAAAAAGGCCAAAAAATAAGATAACCGTAAATGAATATACTGAAATTACCAAGTTACCCCTTCTTCAAAATAAATAAATATAGAAAAATTTGTAAATGGTCTACCTATTTTGGTACCGACCTCACCTATTTTGGTACCGTCCTCATCAATTTGGTACTTTCATATGAGTATCTCCTATTTTCACACCATCTGATCTTAGCCTATGGATGGCCCATAGTTTTTCCAACCTTTTATAAAAAAATTACCCACCATAAAAAAGACACTAAAAATTCACTATAAATTATATTAAATGCTTCATTATAATCAATTTCATAAGTTCTAACTTTAAATAACTTTATATATTTTGACTATTAGGAATGTAATTGTAAGCATTGTATGATCTATAAAACAGTACTACAACCGTGATACAAAAAAAAACTTCTTAAGCGTTCGAGTGCAAGTTGAAATTTAACTTAACACCTGGAAAACAATACTCCTAGTATCTAAACTCTTTGAAACAAATAAGTAAATTTTGAATAAAAAATAAAAAGCACTTGAGTCTTATGCTTAACGTGTGGAAAAAAATACAACTCAATTAAAAGCTAAAAAGCACTTGAGTCTTCTGGTAAAATAAACATTGAAGCCCGGAGAAGCCATTATTTATGTCTCCTTCGGTACTGGTAACGCAGAGCCGAAGCCGGCCAAACGGGTGGCTAAGCCCACGACGACCTTGACTTGAGCCATATGCTTCCTAGTTGTTGGTCAGTCTAGCCCACGACGACCTTGACTTGAGCCATATGCTTCCTAGTTGTTGGTCAGTCTTTGCACCGTCATCTCTCCTCTATCTCATTGTCGTGTTACATCATTTTTTTTTATGTGGCATGTTTTACAACAGTTTGTTCTGTGGCTGTGTCCATTGGAACTGGTGGTTGAGTTGTTTCAAGTACCTCTGCCTATAAAACCTCCCCAAAGCTACACTGCTACTCAATCGGCATATTTCCATCAGCCAAGAGGAACCGATAAGTGACAGGGAGATGAACCCACTGAGGAAGTTGGCTGTGGGGTTCCATAGCCTCGCCCAGACGAGGGCATCAGATGGCTCGCCACCGATGACTATCAAGGCTCTGGCAGATGCTTGTGACCCATTGCTTAATATGGTCAATCTGATGGGTATTTGCACTGAGTCCTGGGGGCAAGAGATTACTGCCAAGGTATATATCTTTGCGTGTTGAATCGTCTCCACTAATTCCCGTCAAAAAAAAATCGTCTCCACTAATTTGAGAGTTTCTTGAAGCACATATATAAGAAGAGAAATTTCTTTTGTTGGCTGATTTGGAATTTTAGATTTGGAATACAGGTTAGTCTCTCTTGTGTATTTGTTTAATATATATAAATGAAAAATTTCGAAGAATCCCGATAAATTAAGCATACCTTACATCGGATTCCTCGTCCAATTCCTATGGACTATTGGTACGGCCTTAGCTTATCCTCATCGAAACCTCAAATAATTGTGTTGTCCTGACCTAGTTATTATGGAGTAGTGTAATTTTTACGGTACCTTGTACTCAGAGATTCAGTGTAAGGCAGGGAGCCGAAAACAAATGTATCCACTGTATTGGAGTTCCTTTTCCTCTTCGAACGTCCTTCACGGAACATGATCTTCCGAAGACCGTGCGAAAGAGCTAGCCACAGCTGCAGCTGGTTTATTAACAATTTCACTAGCTAAAAAAGAATGGGATCGAACTATAGTTGGTTCCTTGTTGGCTGATAGATTATTTAAAGTGACTTTTTAAATTGCAATTCTTGTGTTTATAAAATTTCTCCTCGTTTTGAATCTACATTACAATACTTTTGTGAATTGGTTACTAACAAGCAGAAAATATTTCCATTTTTCTTCTAATTGCCTTTAGACTTCAATTTCATGCGTTTTACAACATCCATGCACCAGTCTCCTTTAAATTTATAAGAAAGGCGCTTATTTGTACAATTGCACTTCAGTAAACGGATATGCTTTCCAGGTTGGGGCGTTAAGAAATGCCTCAAATGACACGGCTACTTTAGAAGAGCTGGTTGATCAAGACATCGCAAACAGCTGTGTGCGATTCACGGACAGCAACAGCCGCGTCCTTGTACTACTGAGGCGTTCTATTGATTGTTTCCGGGTGTTAGCTGGAGAGTTGCTGAAAGGGAGGTAAGCAAATAAAGTTGTCCGGACTGTGTTTTCTCAAAAAATAAATAAAGTTGGATTGTGCACCACACTTGAACTTATCATTTACCTTCCGTTCCTGTGTACAAGTTCCGTATGAATTGTGATGCAGTTGCCTCCATGTATCCATGTGGAATGACCTGCAGGGACGTTGCCCTGCAAACTGCTGTAGAAAAAGCTTATATGGAGGTGTTTCATCGGTACCACGACGACACTACTAGGTTCACCGCTGTCGAAGCTATCTCAGTCTTTCCAAGTAGAGAAACGGTCACGCTCCTGCTCGGTGAGACAGGTGGGTATATTTGTGTCACTATTCATTCATTTATTTGTACTTGGATTCTGTTACCTTTTGTTAACAGATCGAAGTCATCTCTTCTTATACGTTTCACACTTTAAATTTCAGCCGACGAAGTAGACAACTTACTGAGGATGTACGTGAATGCATCTGAGCTTGTCATCAAGTATATTGATGCGATTTTCGAAAGCAGGGAACTGTCAACAGATTGGTGAATTTCATGTTCTGCTTTATGTTACGTTGTGGTCATTAAAATAAATCAGAGTCGCAAGTCAAAAGCATGTGTTCAAGGATCAAAGAACCGGGCGGGGAACTGGTTTTTTTTTTCCAATAGCTTCTGTTAATCATGGTCTTTTGTGCTTGGGCACATATGTTCTGTGAACAACCCTTGTGTTGTACCAGATCTAGCATTGGTTCCTGTGTTTTCTGCGCATAACGTGAACAAATAAGAAATCTTGTTACTGTACTTAAACATTAAACATGTGTCACGTGCTCACGGCTATTTACATCTTGTGTCCCAAATTGAAACTGTACATTGTTGCTGTCTCTGTTGCCAAGATGTACAACCTATGACGACAGACTGCAATACATTGATCCTCTCGATCTGAAAGGTACATATTGGCTAATTGGTGATGTCCTTTTGTCCTTGCGGCTGATTAACATGTTTCAGGATCGTATGTTAGTCTAATGAAGCAACATGATTTGTTCTCAATTCTAATGGGGTTTCAATTTAAGCCTAAATTGAGAGGCCTATCAGTGTACATTTTAGGCTTAATTATTGGCTAAAACTGATCCTCAATTCCTCTTCACCAGTGTTACAATTTGCATTATTATCTATGTAACACGTATCTAGAATATACTCATGTAGAACATGCAAATAGATCGATCTTCCCATGCTGCCAGTGGAAGATCTAGCGGAAGGTAGGGTATCTAGTTTGGATGGTGGTGGTGGTGGGTAATAAAAAACCACCAGAAAGGAAGCCCTGGAAGGATTTTAGAGGCATTTTACACTACACAAATAATTTTACAAGACACACCCCAAAACTTAATCAAGGTGGACTCTCATTTTGCCCACCATGGTTAATTCCCATGATTAACATAGGCGGGCACAAAATGCCTGCCACCAAAATAGAGAGAGGCCCAGCCAAAGCCCAACACAGCCCTCTACCGGGCTCATATAAATTGAGGACTTAGGGTTCACTCTCACCAGCACCTCCCTACCCGATGTAGCGCGGACTTAGGGTTCACTCTCACCAGAACCTCCCTACCCGATGCGGCGCCTCCTTCCCCTTCCCACCCGGCGGCGCCTCCCACGCCTCCTCTCCCCTCCCCTCCCACGCCTCCTCTCCCCTCTCCTTCCCCACCTGGAGCAACAGGGGTGGCGATGCAGACGCCGCCGAATCCGGCCCCGGCGGCGAGGGCAACGCGGGTGGGGCGACGAGGCCTCTAGGCGATGCCCCTTCCTCTCCCTCCTCTGAAGGTGCCAGCGCAGAGGCCGAATCCGCCCAGGCGAGGGCGACGAGGCCTCTAGGCGGTACCCCTTCCTCTCTCTCCTCCGAAGGTGGCGACACAGAGGCCGAACGGCGGTGGAGGTGGAGGCCCCGAAGGCCGGATCTGTGGCGAGGCGGTCCGGCGCGTGGGCGAGGCTGCGGTGCACCTCCTCCGGCGGCGCGGGCGAGGCTGCGGACACGGGCGGCCCCGGCGCGACGGTGGTGGGCCGTCGCATCAGGGGGTCAACGAGGTGAGGAGGACCTCGCTGGCGGCGGATCCGTCGAGGTACCAATAGGCACCACCATTACATGGATTTTCATATCTACCATTCGGTACATGGAATGCTACTTACCAAATTTGGTACCTCCTAGGTTAACGAAAGGCTAGAATGCTAGTCAAATTTGGTAATTGGGTAAAAATAATTCACTAGTGCGCATACTCCCTCCATCTTAGAAAACTTGGTTATTCTAGGATTCAGAAAACTAGAAAACTAAATATAGTTTAGCTCTTGAATAATAGATTGGGTCCATACCATCTGGAGATTACGATCTACATGCCTCTATGCATTACTTTTTATAAAGGGCTTATTCCTTAATTAACATGGCTCACCTAAAACAAATAAGGGGTACATGTGTAATTCCCGTCTAGTATTAATCTGTTATGGTAGGAGAAGCTAGCAGAGAATTCAGATAGGCATCAAGATTAGTTGGAGGGCAGAGCAAAGAGACACCTTGGCAACGACTCCAAGGACGACGATGACGCAGCTGTGGTGGTGCTCGAAGTCATGGAAGTGTGTGTCCCACTTGAGGCCGTGGTTGGATGATTTTGTGTTAAGTTCAATGGCTCCCAAGCAGCCTTGCAGGAAGACGTAGTGTGGGTGGGTGGAATTGGCTTCAGAATCTATGAACTCTCCACAAATTGAACATGAGGGAAAGTATTTATGGAATCACAGACCCTGACAGTAGGTCACCAATCAGATCTGGTGTTTGATCGATCGATGGAGTAGGAGCTCAAAAGATTGGAGCGGAGAGATTGGTAAATCCTATACCAGAATGTTAAGGTAGGAGAAGCTAGCACGAAATTCAAATTAACAGCAAGAGGAGTTTCAGATTAACAGCAAGATGAGTTTGAAGGCAGAACGAAGAAATCTTAAAAAGTTTAGGCATTATGTTACATTGCTTACCGTACTCTCTTCTCTTTTCCCTTAATATACTCATATAAGAGGTCCGCCGATCCGGTGACACGTGGAGGGCGATCCGGGAGCGGTGGAGGCGGAGGGCGGCGGTAGGGGCGGCGGCGGGCGGCCCTAGGGCTGGCAGCGGCGTGCGACGGCGGCGCGGGAGGCAGCGGCGCGCGGCGCGCGGGCGTGGGGGGAGGGGGCGGCGGCGCAGGAGGCAGGGGCAGGAGAGAGAGAGATAGGGAAGACCCTATTCTTTATTGATTTGACCTGATTACATCTGGGACGTATTTATAGCCCGATTAACTTAGCTTAGATCCTAAGCAATTCTAGAGAATCCCTGCGGATATTCTCTTTCTTTATTTTTACATCCCCTAATTATAGAAATACTTTATTACTGGAAGGCTGACGTGGCAGCGTGGTGGCGGTGCTTGCGGCACGCGCACACGCGCAAGGGGGCCGGCGGCGGCGCCCTCTCCTGTCACGGGGCACCCTAGCCACGGCCCATGTCATCGTCGATCCCCTCTTGGGCCGGAGTTAGCCCAATTTCTTGGCAAAGTAGCTGGGCCGTCGTTATGCTTGTTACATGACTCCCCCCTTTCCCGCTCGGCGCGTCCTCGTACCGAAATGCGAGCCAGGGTCGGTTGTCTCTTGTCAATGATGGTGGGAGAGGTGCTCGTTCCAAACTGATCATTGCAGGTGGTGCTGGTAGTGCTAGGACTGCTGTTGCCAAGTGTTGACGGTTAGCTGCTGGAATGATGGAGCATTGCCCATTGTTGATGAAGGACAAGTGCATGTCAGTAGAGTCCCAAGTCATGCTTCCAAGACTCATTAACCAAGGAAGACCCAATATCATGTCGATGTCGTTGCCGATGTTGAGGAGGTGAGCATCAATGGCAAAGTGATGACCATGCGTAGAGAAGTTTGTATTAAAAATTGCAGTACGACACTGTACCTCTTGACCATTGCTGATTAGCATACTAGTAGAGACACGGCGCTCCGGTAGCTCAATTGCACGAGCTACATTGATATCGATGACGTTGTGTGTTGCTCCAGAGTCCACTAAGGCATGGATCATAACTCCATTTAGTATACCATCTAGGTAGAATGGCTTCCTATGGTGATGACATGCGCTGATGTCATCCTAGAAAGAATCATTACATGCATGACGAGGGCAGCATCACCGGAGCTGCAGCGAGCCAAGTCAGAGAATGGCAAGTGGCGACAACGGTGGTCGGCGGCAGCGACAGCGTCGGTAGAGGTGGGGATGTGGACAACGAAGAGGCATTCTAGTAGGTTGTCAAATTAAGCATTCATCATGAAGTAGCAGACCTGGTTCCACCACGAGGAGCCCCTGATCATCGCTCGATCGTCCCCATGGGGGATCAAATGGCCCCGTCCCTATCTGACTATAAGGCAAATTCCCCATGGGGAATCAGGTATCAGGCCGACTGCCATATTTAGTTTGCACGCCTTCTCCCCCATCTTATCATTGTTTAACCTTTGAATTCTATCAAGTGCAAACATACCGAACCTATTCAATTAAAGATTGTCTGTGGCTATATATGTTGGTGTGTGGCTCTTGTGTGTGTGAGCGCGCGTGCGTGGCTTGAATGTGCGTGCGTGCATGACATCATACCCATTTTAGGGAGGAGGTGATGGTGCCACCAGAGGAGGTGTTCGAGGACAAGGAGGCGATGCATGTGAACACAGTGCGCATCGTGCCCCTGCGGCGGATCATTTCAAAGAAAACCCACACCGGCGTAACAAGTCATACGAGCATGATGAGGGTGGCATCGCCAAAGCTATGACGAGCCAAGTCGGAGAATGGTAGGTGGCACCAATGGCAGCCGGTAGCAGCGACAGCGAAAGCGACAAGGATAGCCAGTGGCAGCAATAGCGGCAACAACAGCTACAATGGCGGCGCTGGTAGAGCTGGGATCAATGATGAAGAGGCATTCTAGTAGGCGGTCGAGGCATTCATCTTGAAGGCGCAGACTTGGTTCCGCCAAGGGAGAGACCCTGATCATCAACCGGTTGCCATCTGAGATCAAATGGCCCCATCCATATCCTCTAATAGGGGAATTTCTCATGGGGAATCGAGTATTGGGGCCATTAATTGCCATGTTTAGTTTGCACTCCTTCTTCCCAATCTTCTCCTTGTTTAACTATAGAATTCTAGTGAACAAAACCACACCACAGCTATTGAATTAAAGATGTGTGCATGTGCGTGTGTGTGTGTCAGTGCATGCATCTTGTGTGTACGTGCACATGCCTTGCCTGTGCATGTGTGTGTGTGTATGCAAGCGCGTGCATGATGTTGTACCCATTCCGAGCAGGAGGAGGCGCCGCCACCAAAGGAGGTGTTCGAGGACAAGGAGGCGATGCATGTGAAGGCAGCATAAGCCTAGCTGTCATGGTGGACCACGTAAAAGAAGACCCGCGGTGGCATAGCAGGTCGTACGAGCACGCCAAGGGCGGCATTAACAGAGGTATGGCGAGCCAAGTTGAAGACGGCAGGTGGTGGCAACGATGGTCAGCGGCAGCGGCAGCGGAAGCACCGGTGGAGCTAGGGATGGACGATGGAGAGGCGTTTCGGTACATGGTCGAGGCATTCATCGCAAAGTAGCAGAGTTGGTTCGACCGTGAGGAATCCCTTGTCATCGCTCGATCTGCATGGGAGATCAAATGACCCATCCCTATGCTCTAATAGATGGATTCCCCATGGGGAATTGGGGATCGGGCCTATTGCCATCTTTAGTTTGCATGCCTTCTCCCTCATCTTTGCCTTGTTTGACTATTAAATTCTAGCAAGTGAAAACACATCACACCTGTTGAATTAAAGATGTGTGTGCGCGCGCTTGTGCGAGTGTGTCGGTGCGTGGCTCTTGTGTGTGTGCGCGTACGCATGCCTAGCCTGTGCATGTGCGTATGCATGCACGTGCGTGATGTTGTACCCATTCGAGGGAGGAGGCAGCACCGCTAGTGGACAAGGACGCGATGCACGTGAAGATGGTGTGCATGGTGTTCGAGGACAAGGAGGCGATGCACGTGAAGACAGTGTGCGCCCAACCCCCATGGCAGACCATGTCGGAGAAGACCTGTGGCGGTGCAACTGGCCGTACGAGCACGACAAGGGCGGCGTCACTAGAGGTGCGGCGAGCCAAGTCGAAGCAGCAACGGCAATACTAGTGGAGCTAGGGGGATGATGGAGATAAGTTTTGGTAGGCGGTCAAGGCATTCATTGCGAAGCAGCAAACCTGGTTGCACCACGAGAAATCCCTAAGGATCAAATGGCCCCATCCCTGTACCCTAATAGGGGAATTCCCCATGGGGAATTGAGGATCGGGCACATTGACATCTTTAGTTTGCATGCCTTCTCCCTCATCTTTGTCTTGTTTAACTATTGAATTCTAGCAAGTGAAAACACAGCACGCTGGTTGAATTAAAGATGTGTGTGTGGTCCGTTGGCGCGCGTGGCATGCGTGTGTCTGGTCTGAGCATGATTCATGCACATGCATGACGTCGAACCCATTCGAGGGAGGAGGTAGGCCTGGATATCGAGCCAGCTCGGCTCGTTATAGCTCGGCTCGTTAACGTTTTGGCTCGGCTCGGCTCATTATACTAACGAGCTAGAAGAGCGCTCGGCTCGGCTCGTTAATCGCTCGAGCTACCTCGTTTGGCTCGCGAGCCAAACCATAAAAACATAATTTTTTAAAGTACATGTAAATTTAACAAAGGAGAATATATACTTGTCAACACAATTCCATCGATTGATCCATATTTTCTCAGTCGTTGTCCAAACAGCCTACCACGACCATGACCATGAGTACATGATAGTCATACACATACAATTTACACATTATTCGTACATAATTTAAGAATGAAACAAAATAAATGGCTGGACCAAGGCCATCGAGGGACAATGAGACATATGGCCATATGCGCCAAGCTAATTTGAGTTTGTTGGTTTGTGAATTGACTGGCTCGTACGAGCTAATGAGCAGCTCGCGAGCCAGCTCGAGCTGGCTCGTTATAAAACAAGCTGGCTTGTTATAAAACGAGCTGGCTCATTATAAAACGAGTCGAGCTCGAGCCGAGCCATTAGCAAGCGAGTCGAGCGAGCTAGCGAGTTTCGAGTTTTTCGTCCAGCCTTAGGAGGAGGCGGTGCCGCCGGAGGAGGTGATCGAGGATAAGGAGGTGATGCACGTGAAGACGGTGTGCGCCTAGCCCCCACGGTAGAGCATGTTGGAGAAGACCTGCGACGCTGCAGCAGGAGCTGCGACGAGCCAATTTGGAGAACAACAGATGGTGGCAACGGCGGTCAGCGTCAGTGACAGCGGCGACGCTAGTGGAGCTAGGATGGTGGCAGGCAGTCAAGGCATTCATCACGAAGCATCAGACCTGGTTCCACCACATGGAGCCCCAAATCAGCTCGATCCCCATGGGGGATCATAATGCCCCATCCCTATCCCCTAATAGGAATTCTCTGTGAGGAATCGGGGATAGGGTTGTTGCCATCTTTAGTTTGCATGCCTTCTCTCCTATCTTCTCCTTGTTTAACTATTGAATTCTAGCAAGTGAAAAAGACCACTAAAGATGTATTACTGTGAAGGATCACCGTTTACATATAGGCCTTCTCTCCTATCTTCTTTCATGGTATCACATTCTACATACAAATATATACTTCTTTCTTGTGCTATATAGAAACGGATTCTTAATCACTGCACTGGTCTGTATGCGCAAGCTTCTTCATTGGATGGGTTGGTTGGCAAGGACCAAGGTCACTCACAAAATTGCCCACCGCCACACCAGCCATCTTTCTGAGGTTCAGAGAGCCTTGACCATCAGCATTAGACTCATCGCCTGATATACTCGACCGTGCAGTTCTCCTTGAGCCATTCAAGCACCTTCGCTGCCTCTAGAACATCCTGGACCTGCATCATTGAATCCCACATAGAAATACATACAGATGAGGTTTTCCATTCATGGGAAAAGATAAGGTTAGGCAGATAATCCCTTTCAGCAAAGAACTTATGATTCACTGATAATTGACATATGTGAGATGAAAAGACACTAAAAATAATATCAAGCAAAACAAAATTGCAGTTAAATCAGAAAAAAAAATAGCTAGGCTGCAGTTCTCACAACCAGAAATACCCAAATCAAGGAATTAAATACCTTAGCCTAACTCCTCTTATCTTAATGCAACGATACACAGCTCTCCTCCATATTTTGGAGAAAAAAAGTAATTAAATACCTGCTGCCTGATGTTGTCCTCATTATAGTCTTGATTGTACTGTTTGAACTCTGCTATGGAGTTTTCAACTTCCTTGATGAGCTGTTCAGTTGAGTACTGCATGATGATTTGTTGTTATTAGCAAATGTTGATAAAGGATACTTCAACTAAAGGCAAAAGCTAGGTGGTTTGCTAGCATCACCCTAACCCAAAACAAAAAACACAAATCCCAGGTATTATTATTACCTGTAAATTCTCAGATTTGAAAATATCACCAACAGCCAGCATTTGTTTAATGATTCTTGTAATATTCTCCTTCTCATCTTCTAGGTACGCCTGAACTGACCTCTGGGTCGATAAGGATGCTAGCTGGTCTTTATCTAGCTTCCTTTCTGCCTGCAGGAATTAATAAATCTGCATTGTTCAGAAAGGATCGGTTGAAAATTAGTAGATTGTTAGACTGTTTAGTACCTGAAGCTGCAGAAGTTTGGCTCCATAAAGTTGTTGGCCTTGGTCTTGAAACAAGGCACGAGGAACATCAACCTCAACCAACTAAGCAAACCAAGGAGAGATTAGTGAAATTTTAAATGATCTTGGAGAGAAGGTGCAAAAGAATTTGAATAATTGAAGAAAGCATATCATGTTAATGATCTACACTGCACCAAGACTTCAGAATTGATAGGCTGTCTCAGAAGTAAGAGCAATACCTTCCCAAGCTGATCAAGGATTGCGTTATCTGTTGCTTGTTCTATGGCCGTTTTCTCTACTTCTTTACATCTCTCCAAAATACGTTCTCGAACCTGCAATAGTCAGAGGGGCTGATTAGTAAGACAGAAAAGATAATTAACCAACAACTATATGCTGTTCACAGTTTACAGATAATATTTGAATAGATGCACTAGTATCAAATGGCACTATTTTTCAAAAAAAAAAAAAAAAAAAAAAAAAAAAAAAAAGGTTTACTGGCACATGTCAAAGAAAGTTGAGTATGTAACTACAGGAACAGAATACAAACCTCGTCTATGGTAGTGCATCCTGGAAGAAGCTTTACAGCAAGTGAGTCATCCATTTCTGGCAACTCTCTGTAGAAAAGCTCTTTACACACAACCTACACAAAACATTGAAAAATGGGATTGCGAGTACCAGCTGCAGTGATTAGAACTAAGGGAGTACACCCTCTGCACATACTAACTGATCTTGTAATGTGTGTGTGATAAAGCACAAAGTGAAGTGATTAGTGAAAAGCATGAACACAAATCTTTAACTGTGCTCTTTTAGAAATAACACTCACAGTAAATTGTGCATGGACACCTCGTAGACTTTCTTGCTCAAATGACTCAGGGAACTGAATAGGAAATGATCTAGCCTCACCAGGACGAATCCCAATTAATGAACTAAGAAATCCAGGAACAAGTACATTATTTTCCTCAGTGTCCAAGTGGAAACCTGAAAATCATGTAGGTATATAATATATCACTGTGATTTAAAAAAACCAGAAACGCAGGGCGGTTGTCTCAGTTAGCAAACTAACTGGTGAACAAAGAAAACTCAGCTGATAAATATATTTAATAGCCACTTCACTACATCAATTACAGGGAAACAAATGCACCAAACATAACAAGTATGACATAACAGCATTTCTTTTCGGTGCTACAGTTTTTATATACAGCATTAGAATACCATTTTTTCTAATAAGGGGTAACTCATAATAAATTTGAAAGTCAAAGTTATGAAAATAACACGTAAGTCAGATGCGAGAAAATTGACAAACCTGTACTCTCGGCCGATGAAATTTTTTCACCTTTAGAGCCATCACTGTTAATGCTTTCTGCAAATATATCTAGTACCACCAGATCACCAATCTACATATATCCAAGAAAATGAATGTAGTTAGATAACACAATATCTGGTTGATGCTAACCATCAAAGGATATTTAATTAAATGTTCCACCTTTGTTAAAGCTAGTAGCTTTTTAAAAATAAAGCTTGCTGCTTACAAGAAAACATTTGAAGGGGAAAGGGAACAAAGAACTCTAGACTCCAGTTGCATCTTGCACAGATAAATGTTACAACCATTTGTTGAGCAATGGATATCAGATAAGGACTCTACTGTAACAAAGCAAATTTGACTGTTGATAGAAATATTTCAATGGAGAATTGCCAGGAAGGGGCAGTATATGTTTCTCAGAGGCAGAACAATCAGGGCTATCAGCCTATCACTTCAGTTGAGCTAGGCAGTCACAGGTCCTATCGGTCCTGAAAAGTATTGCCTATACTGGTGTGGCACTATGAGTATTTAAGGTCAATATGATGGAGTAGAGACAAAATAAAAAATACTAGGGATATAAACGTTTGAGAGGGACACAAACAATATGGAAATAATGCAACATCTGCTGAAAGTGCCTAGTTTCAAGTAAAATGAGTGGGCCCAGAATTTGCTTCAAAACAGACATGCCTGATTTCAAGAATAACTAACTGATATTAAAGGTGTCATTACTTCGTTATATACTAGAGTAACTATAGAATTACCTGTAGGCCTCTGTCAACACAATTCTTAGTAAGCCCGAGCTTTTTTTTTTTCTTTTGAACGTAATGGCAGGAGCTCTGCCTTTCAATTAAGTAGAATAGAAAAGCCGAGCTTGTTACATACTAGAGTAACCTCAAAGTTCGTTACATACTAGAGTAACTATAGAATTACCTGGAGGCCTCTGTCGGCAACAATTCTAAGTAAGCCCAGAGCTTTATGACGTCGCTGAAGCTCTTTTTCTGCCGCCTTTTCTGCATCAACAGCTTCATCTATTTCAACGACAACTTTGAGGTTCTTATATTTGTCTTCAGATAACCATCGGACTTCAGGGACAACATCCAAAGCAACATCATATCTGACCAAAATTTGACATTAACAAAGTATATGACCTCAAGTCACATGATAGTATATTAATGAGCATTGAATTTATTGTTGAAAACTGTCAATTTTCTTTTTAAAAAATGAAATGAGTAGGCCATATAAATGGCAGAACAGTCTACCTAAACACATTGTCGAGTGAGAAAGAACTTCTCATCTGATCAAACTGAGTCAGAATGCGAACAGAATCTTCTAAGGCCCTCTCCTCTACCTTACACCGAAAAAAAGAAGAAGACATTAGCAGGACAGATGTAGTAGTAAGTGTATGTCATACAATATGTGCCAACAGGGAGGAAGGAAAAGTCATGGTTCAACAAGATATTCAGAGATTCAGACTGCTGAAGTGATTTTGGAGATATCTGGAGTACAGTTAAAGGCGCACATCGAATTTCTACATAAATGCTAGTAGTAGACAACTGACAGTCGTCTGTTCAGTAAGCATGATGACATGGCTAGATCATATAACTACTGACAGATTCACCATATCATTTTCACCAAAACTACATTTTGGTTCCCACGAGTGCTATGAAACCAACTGTTTATCACGATAGACATCAGAGATGCTTCCCCAAATAGGACTAAGAGTTCATTACCGAGGACAATGCTTGAGGAAGCGTATGTTTTAAGATAGCCTCAATCGTGGCGTCCTGTACATGCTGCGGTCCTACATAGTTTATAAGAATGTTTTCTGGAATGATCTTCCCAGGCCGAAATCCAGGAACCTGACAAGAAGAAACAGCATGGACATCACATGGTAAGTGACAACTCGCAGACAGCATCCTTCTCTGAAGAAACATTGTATAGCTAGGGTATATCTCTGCCCCACTTTGGAATTCTTTCTTTGAATGATGTCTAGTGTAGACAGGATACAGTGATACGAATTTTGCACAAGTGGACAGAATCTAGAACTTGGAAGCAGCACACGGCTGACCGCTTCCAATTTTAAAGCGCTTTATTATTATAAACAGAAAGGATCAGGCCCAGTTTTCATGAGAATGCTGAACACTTGGCCACAGACAAACAAAACTATCAGTGTGCTAAGCACTGCATAGAGCATGACCCATTCATTGGTACATGATCACAGAAGCATGTACCCATTAAATTTGAAGTAGCAAAGCTTAACGCCTTGCTGTGCCAGGAAACATTTGCAACATAATCAACCTCATAGTCTGGGAAAGGAACCAATGTGTTTAGAAATTTCATATGGTTGTACTCGTCTACGTGTTTGCAGCCAGTTTGCACAGAAATGATTTATACCTTAAAACGCTTGGAGTACTCCTGTAGCGTGGTTTGGTAGCACTCGTGGATGATGGAAGTAGGCACCTCCACGCTGAACTTAACCTGCAAAGAACGACACCACAACACACACAGGTGGGCGTGAAAACCAAGCACGAACTTTATCCACTGTTACTCACACTACTCAGCAGAGCAGCCTCCGTGGCGCCAAGCTGAGAGATAAGCAAAGCAATCTCGAACAGGTGGCCTGCTTCATTCACCGAGAGCAATCGCACTTGGCGAGGCAAGGAAGGGGAGGCGGAGGCGGGGGCTCACACTGGATCCGGGCTGAGGCGTCTCGGTGACACGGAGCGAGTCCCCGCCCCCGGCAGCGGCCTCGCGGAGCTCCACGGCGGCCGAGGTGACGGGGAGCCACCGAAGCCGCCGTCGCGAGGACGTGGAGAGACAGCGGGAGGCGAGCGAGGGACTGTTCCACGAGACGGAGACCGCGTGTGGAGAGGAGAAATGCCCTTGCGGGCGCGCGGCGGCTGAGGTGACTGCGGCGGCGACGGTGGACAGCTCCATGGTTTGGTCGCCGCGGCGCGGCGGGCAGTGGAGTGGAAGTGAAGCGGGAGGATTACGACAAACGGTTTGTGTGGTGTGTTGGGGATAAGACAAACGTACCGATTTTTTTTAAAAAAAAAATTATTTAAATAATAAATATAGTGGTGAGCTTGGACTTGGAGAGTGAGAGAGTGCGAGCCCGTGCGCACGTGCACTCTGTTCCTGACGATAAAAATCAGTAATTCACAATTGTATAATCCAATGCAGAGTGTTTCTGAACCTTGAAACATCAGTAATTCACAAGTGTATAATCCGAACATCATGATAAGAACTTGCAAGTTGCTCTACAGATCTACCACTATTATCAACTGCATTTAGCACATGGTCCTGGAGTTGGCAATGTGTCCATTCTTCTCCAAAGCCCATAGGGCAAACCAAATAAAAAAAATATCAGACTCCTGCAGCAACACTCCTCGTCAACAAGATTATCTAATGCCAATCACTTTATCATAACACCGATCATCAACACACTTATTATGACCACGACAAGATAGAACTATATCAGTACACGCCAGCTCTCCTGCACTTTGGTCATCCTGAAATACAGTTTCTGTTGCAGTGGCACTTCAGTTCTCCCCTGGCTGAAGTAACATGGATCTCTCTGCCCCATGCCTGTCAAAACCAACATTTGTAGTACCTACAAAACAAACATGCCTCTAGAGTGAAATTGAATCCTTACACAGACAATGGTAATGAGAAATCTTACAAGGAGTCAAATACGTCCAAAGCAGTCATAGCCAAGCAGGTCTTTCATCAAAATAGAAAGTGGAAGAAGCCATGATTGCCATATGTTTATGCTTCACCTGGAAACAAATGCGAGATTTAAGATTTCTCTGAAGTGGACATCTTTAGGGTACAGTTAATGGTGAAAGGGCTCCTTTGATTTGGTGCGATGATCATGCTCAAGGCATTGTAAACTTGAAATTAATTACAGTCAGAAAATATAGGGAAAACATTTCTCAATTATAATCTCTCCAGCGTTTCTTGCAAAATATTATCCAAAGGTATTATGCCAAAGCATTTTTAAAGAGGGACAACTATATTCAAAGAGCATTTCATGTATTGTTTGCTTGTTATGCCCGGACTCTTAAGATTAAAGTGCCTAGGCTTGATCATTATGCATCGAACTCTACTGCTAATTACCAGTGGTTCCTCTTGGAGTGAATACTTAATAAGTACAGAGCATCTCCCCCAACTGCCCTTGGTATTCTGCCCCTGCTATTGCATTTCAATCTAGTGGGGAAAAAATGTTACAACCCAGATAAAGCAAAACAATGGAGGACAACTGACTGCAGAATGTGGAATGGGAAAAGTTCTAACCACATTTTCCGAAGATCTGCAGAGATAGACCATATGCAGTTTCGATCATATCAGCACAGCACATGAAAGGCAGATGCTGTGAGATCAGAAAACTAATCTGTGAGTGTGTGTATATATAGGACTGTTTCTGTTAAATTAGTTTATGTGAGGTAGAGACAGCAAATCTTATACACTGCTAACTGTGGGGGAAATGCACAAGCTAAAATACAAGAATCGCCTCAATGATAAAGAGGTCCACAAGAAAGATTTATCACTGGGCAGGGTTTCTTCACAAATTATGTAATAAAATAAAATGCAAAGATTTCAATTTTCACAGCATCAATTTTCACAGCATACCACACAGCATATCCAAAAAAATTAGAGCACATGACATAGTAGTCAGTCCAACAAATTGATGTCTCACATAAAGATGATCAAAACAGTTGAAACTGAATTCACCTCTTTTTGTCAATGCTCAACTGTTGGCTTCGTTGAGAAAACGATACTTTTCAGGCAAAGAATTTGCATGACGCTGATATTCGCCCTTCGAGAAAAGTGATATAAGCTCAGAAGTAGTGGAAGCCTCAAGTGAGAAATTCTTCTCATCAAGTTTGGAGAGATAAGCCCCAGCCCTGCTTATGTCACCTCTCTGCAATAGCCTCCTAACTACAGCATTTAACATACGTGAGTCTGAAACAGTACCGCTCTTTTCCATGGCTGAAAACAGATCATCAAACTCCTCTAGCGACCCTTCTTCTATGAGATTTTCCGCTATTAAGCTATAGGTCACAACATCTGGAACCAGACCATTAGCAGAGATAGTAGCAAACAAATCCATCGCATCTTTCTTTCTGCCACTTTTGAGCAAAGCCCCAATCATAGTGTTCAGAGTAATAATGTTAAGTTGAAAATCCTTAAAACACAGGCTCTGAAACAATTTGAATGCTTCATCAACACAGCTGTTTTTGCAAAGCCCATTTAGAATTATGTTGTATGTGTAAATGTCCCACTCTTTCCCACTTTTTATCATATTGAGATAGAGTTCCTTTGCTTCAGAAAACCTCCCTGTCTTAAACAATCCATGCAGTATAGTATTATAAGTCACAACTCCAGGCGTAATGCCATTGCTCAGCATTTTTTGGAAAAGATAATATGCATCGTCTATCCTGCCAGATTTACAGTAGCCATGAAGCAACGTATCATAAGAAAAAATGTCAGCTTTCAAGCCAACTGATGACATACCATCAAGTAGCTTCGACGCCTCATTAATTCTACCGGCTAAACAGTGGCCATCTATTAATGTATCATATGAAATAACATCAGGCCTGACATCCATGCATACCATCGATTCAATGAGCCTCTTGCCTTCCATAACCCGTCCTTCTTTGCATAAGTTACACAATATTGTGTTGAAGAACATGATGTTAGGACGGATTCCTTGATCCAACATTTTAAAAAATAATTCCTCGACCTTCTCCCATTTTCCAATGGTGCATAGTCCATAAACTAGGGAGCTGAAAACAACAATGTTAGGATTCACTCCTTCATTGATCATCTGATTGAATTTGACCTCAGCGTCATCCACCCTGCCAAACTTGCATAGTGCATCTATTAGTGCTGCATAGCTGACTACATTGGGACTCAATCCTTGCTGCCTCATTTTGTTAAAGATATCCATTGCCTTATCTATCATACCACATTTAGCATATGCACAGAAGAATATGTTGAAGATGTGATGATTAGGTGAAATACCATTTGCTACCATCAAATTTAGGAGGCCATGCATTTCAGAAAGAGTGCCTTTGGTAGCATATCCATGAAGCAGAATGCCATAGATAGTTACATTAGGTTTTATCCCCTTCCCAATCATAGAATCAAAAAAGAATCTAGCTTCTTTGCACCTTCCATTCTTGCATAGAAAGTTCAGCAGCAGAGCATAAGTACAACAATCTGGCTTAAGACCACGTGTAGACATTTCTTCAAGCATTCCCACCACCTCTTTCCACTTCCCTATAGAGAGGTACCCATGGATCAGACAATTATATGTGTCATTGTGTGGCTTAACACCTCTATCAATCATCTGTTGAAAGATACCCTTGGCCCTATTAACCATTTTTGCTTTGCACATGCCATCAATTACTATGGTGTATGTCACAGCATTCGGTTGAATCCCCCGATCCATCATTTCAAGAAACAGGTTGTAAGCTTTGTCCACTTGACCCTCGGTAAAGAAACCGTTGATGACGGTGCTGTAGGACACCACATTTGGTGGGCAGCTTCCAACTTGATCATTAGCCATCATACGCAGCAGCTCGTCCTCGCCATCATACACATTGCAAAGACATCACGGTTTGAGACTAACTTGCAGAACGAAACAGAGAAATCTGTACAACAATTTTTTGTCACTCAACAAGGACAGGATTAAAATCGACGATTGCGAAACAATGTAAGCTACATCAGCAGTACTTCGTTCCTAATGTCATCGCACAAGCAAAAGTCTCATTGCAAAATATGGGTCCCCTTTGCTTTGCTTCCTATCCTGGCCTAGTTCTTCACCTCGTCCTCGTCGTCGCCCTCGTCGTCGGTGACCTCCTTGACATCATAAGCATAGCCAAAGGCATCATACTGGTCGAGGAGGACCTTCTGGCACGCCTGAAGCTTCTGAGTGAGGAGTACATTGGCGCGGTATCCCTCTTGGAACAGCTGGGATCTCTTGGCCAGCTCCTCTTCAGGGATCTCATCGACACCGTGGAAGAGTCCTGCCTCCTTCATGTGGTCGATAAAGCCCTGAGAAACCAGGAACTTGACAATCTTCGTCTTCGTCTTCTTCTCCTCCTTGGCTGCAGGCTGCTGGGCCTCCCCCGCCTCCGCCGCCAGCTTGGCCTTCAATGCTGCCGCCGCCCGCTTGGCCCTGGCCGTCAGGGGGAAGCACTTGGTCTCCATCGCCTCGATCGCCTCCTTCTTGAGCCTCAGGACCTTCTGCACGTCGACCGCTCTCGCCGCCGCCATCATCTTCTGCTCCTCCGACGAGGCTGCCGCCGCCGCCCTCTTGCTCTTGGGGGGCGCCGCCTTCCTCTTGGGGGGCGCCGCCTTCGGCATGATGAGGTCCCGGTTTGCCGAGAACGCCCGGCATGGACCTTGTTCGCACCATCTCTGGCGACGCAACCCTAAAGCCTTCCTTTCCCGAGCTCTCGATTGCGAGGACGGGGAGAACGACTTTGTTTTTTTTTTTCGCTTGTGATGGGCAAAACTGGGCCTGGGCACGCAAAAGAAGCGGACTAATATAGGGTGCCGAGCCCACGCAAAGGAAAAGTAGCCCAAACCCTTTTAGGAATCGGATAGGCCAGGGGCCCAGGCCGCCTAAGAGCAAGGATAGTAATTTGGAAGAAGTCCTATTTTCCTCCTCCAAATATCGATAAAGTCTGATTTTGCTCCCTTAACCGCAAAACGGAACAAAAACGCTCCTCCAACTTCTAATACCGTTCGCTTTTGCTCACTCGGCGGTTTCTAAACTGGTTTTGGCGGTGGCGCAGCAGAGGCAGCGGCGTAGACGGGCAGCTGCTTCCCGTCTGCTTCCTGTGGCCCGGGTCGAAGAAGGTCTTGGACCCGTCCTCAAACTAAAGGGTCCTGCTAGCGCTAGGACGTCCTAAGTTAGGACGGTCAGCGCTAGCAGGCCCGGCCCATCTCCTCCGCCCGCACCGCGCAAATACACACACACCCGCGCGGGCCGACGCTCCCCGACGCGCGGGCACACACACGCATCCACACACATGCGTGCACACGAACCCCCGCGCGGCCCCGCTCCTCCGTCTTTGCCGCCGCCGTCCGACATGGTCGCCGTGCATCGAAACAATGAGAGGAAAGAAAAATGAAACATCAAAACATCACCCCAAAAATCCTGAAACAAATGTTTCGATATAAACGAAACAGATGACTTATTGTAAAAGAAACAAAACAAAACCGAAATTGAAACAAAACCAAAAACGAGAGAAATAAAAGACGAACTACATCGAAACACGAGAGAACAAGCCCTGAAACTGCAACGCTAAACCAACTGCAACAAAGGCAGGTGAAACATCACCCTGGCAATAAATGAAACACCCGAAAAGTGAGAATTGAAACAACAAAATCAAACCTAAATGCAGCAACATCACAAAAAAACGAAAAAAGCCTGTTGTACCAAAAGACAATGTCGTGATGTAGCAACAGGGGGCACCATGATGTAACAGATCCAGAAAAGGGGGGAGGATAGTGGGAGAGGAGAGTAGAGAAGATAGAGGATGAGTCCTACCTATGCCAAAAAATGGGCGGATCAATCGCCGCACCGGCCGGATCCGGCGGATCTGCGGCCGGCGTGACGGATCCACCTCCGCCGCCATGCCGGAAGGAGGGAAGAAGGGCCGCCATCGCCGGAACCCTAGCTCGTCGCCGGAGGAGGGGGTGTCGGATCCGCCGCCCCGACCCGATCCGTGGCCGCCGCCGCCATGGGAGAGGAGGGAGGAGGGAGGAGGGGCTTGGGGGTGGTAGGAGAGGTCGCCGGCGTCGTGGGCAGGAGGGAGGAGGAGGAAGCGCCGCCGTCAACGCCGCCATGTGCCGAGAGAGAGAGAGAGCGCGGGTGGGGCTCGCCCCCAGCTCTGGAGACCCAGGGCCGCCGAGCCCAGATCCGGCGAGCCCGCAACTGCGACGGCCAGATCCGGCCCCGCCATGGCGAGCTCGCCGGCGGAGGAAGCGAGCACGGGCGACGGTGGTATGAGCGGCAGAAGGGAGAAATGCACGGGCGGCATGGCGAGCTTGTCGGAGGGAGAGAGCACGGCGGCGGTAGGCGCGAGCAACGGGGAGGGAGGGGCGCTAGAGCTCGCCGGCGCTGGAACTCACCGGCGCGTGGACTGCGAGGAGGCGGCGGAGACACCGAGACGAAGCGGCGGAGCGCGGCGGAGAAAATGAGCGGAGGCGTGATGTGATGAGGGGATAAGGTTTAGGCGTAGCCACTGTGCGAGTACTTGCTTGCGACCATGCCTCCGCCCAGGGTGGGCCGTCGTGGGCTGTCCACTTGGGCTGCGATGCGTGTCCGATCGCTAGGACGTTCGAAGACTAGCATTACCGCAAACTAAACTGCCACTAGGAGAACACGGCCCTCGAACTCTCTGGGCGGACTGCCGGCAACTACCACTGTAGCTCTCCTACCCACTTCCGATCTCTCATCTGAATCCATATTTATTTATTTTTTTCTTCTAAAATCAGTGTTCGATCATCTGATCTATTCATCCATCCGATTAGATTTGCTCGGAATTGTCTCCTGCTGAAGTTTCGATTGAAACTGCGGGCAATCTGCTGGTTCTTCCCTTTTACTCTCTCCTCCAAATCCTTCGTTGATTCTGTATCTTATTTGTTTCCATCACCAAATCCATCTCTTTTTCACCATCTGTGAAGCTGGTTTCCTTGTTCCTTGCCCCTATTAGATAAACTGACAGGTTTCACCATCTGTATCTTGTTGCTGGGGCCATGCGCTGATGCGCGTACGTGAATAGCGCCAAGAAAAAGATAAACTGGATGGATGAGAGTGAGCAGCCGCAAGATGAAGAAGATGAACTAACTGACAGGTTAGGCGGTTTGGAACCGTATAAAACCGGGGTTGAAACCGCTGAGGGAGGAAAAGTGACCCGTACTAAAAGTTGTGGGAGTGTTTTTATCTGGTTTTACGGTTAAGGGAGGAAAATCAGACTTTGCTGATAGTTCAGGGAGGAAAACAGGACTTCTTCCTAGTAATTTAGCCCACTGCCGGCTAAATACAAGTGCGATGTCACTTACAGTAAGCTATGTAGTCAACTCATATAATAAGTTGGCTGAAAGATCAACTGTATCGAATAAACAAACAATTAATACTCTGCAGTTGCGGCCAAGCACATGAGAGCAAACTTGAGCAAACCGCCAACTCTCAGCTAGCACCCGGCTGCAAGGTAGGCTTTTTGTCTCGAACTCTGTGATTTAGCCGGCGACGAGCCAAGCGCCTGCTCTACGCCCTCTCTCCTAATGTGGCATTTTTTTGGCTGACATGGCGCTCATCTCGCCGGCTCAAACGTCTTATAATACCTGCTCTAACCACGAGCCCAACTGTTTCAAAAAAACACGACCACAACTCTTTTTTTTTTCCAGCGGTTGGCCCTTGTGTCTCAAAAAAGCATTTTGATCTAATAAAAAAAAGTAAAGGTCATTTTGTTTCATCAAAGTTGTCCTATTTCGTCGTTGGCACCGTCTTAACTGTGTAAGCTTGGCCGCCTTCCATGGGATTCTATTGACTCCACTACGCCGACATTATGTTTCTACAACATTATTGGTCGTCGGAAATACTTTCTCTTCAGGAGTTACCTCCTCACCTCAAAGTAGCGAGGTATTTTCGCATCAGCGTCTTGAAGGTTCCGAGCAATCTGGGATACCAATTGAGCTTCTCCTTGCCCATAGCATCGTCAATTGCTATAAGGATTTGTAATCTTCCAATCACCTTTTTCTAAAGGTGTTCATTTATCGCTGCTTTACCTTAATTAATATATCAAAATTGTCGTAAAAAAATTACCTCCACTAATAAGAAATTGAACCTCCTCCCAATTCTTTAATTTCTTCGTAAATAGCTTCCTATTCGACGGGATGCTAGGGGCTAGTCAGGTTACTCCCTTGTCTCAAAATGTGTGTCATTGTTGGTGTGCATGATACAAGTTTGACTCGATTTATAGAAAATATGTGCAATATTTGTATCTCCAAATAAATTTATTAAAAAACTAGATTCAAAGATTTTTTTCCATTGATACTAATTATGTACATACATATTTAATTGAAGTTGTTTCTCGGGAAGCGCAAGCAACAAACGTTTTTCGGACAGAGGGAGTACGTCTAAGCTCATGAAGCTCAAATAGATTTTATTAAATAAAATAGCAATGGTTTGCAGGCAATAAAAATTGTTCTATTTAAAAAAATACAAAAACTGATTTAATCATAGGAAATATGTCTTATAGTTTGAAAACATGCTAAACTAGGTTTTTTCCTAAAACCTTGCACGAGAGCTCGGCGACAGGGTGGCGTGTGGTCAGTCTGGGCGTTCGGTAATACCGAACCGATCGGTTCGGTTCTTCGGTATTGATGCAAATTCGGTTCTTCACAAAGCTGGCACCGATCGGTTCCTGGAAATTCTTAGTACCGAGTGAATTCGGGATCGGTACTTTCGGTTCGGTTTCGGTATTTCCCGAAAGAACCAATTCAGGATGCAGTGACGGGGTGAGCGCGAGGGAGAGGCGACGGGCGAGGCGCCACCGAGCGAGTTGGCGACGAAGGCCGCGCGCGAGCGCGAGCATGAGGGCCAACGGCGCGGCGGCGGAGCAGGGGCGGGGACTGCTGCGCAGCGTGGGGGCGAGGAGGGGCGACGGCACGGCGACGGAGCAGGGACGGGGGCGAGGAGCGGCGCAGGGGCCTCGACCGCGAGCGCGACGAGGGTCGACAGCGCTGTTAGGGGGCAAGGCCGCGAGCACGAGCCGCGATGGGCGACGGCGCGACGCGAGGACGATGAGGGGCGATGCCATGCAGGGTCGAGAGAGCGGCTGCGCTGCGGCTTGCGGCTGCGGGGTGATGACGCATCGAGTGGCCGAGTGGATAGGACGGTGTTGCGTGCAAGCTGAGCCTAGGGTTTGAGGATGAGTGGACCGTGCATGACTAGGTGGGCTGCTGTTGGGCTGTAATTTACTAGGCCTAATATGTAAATTCGGTACTGATCGGTAAATTCGGTTTACCGAGGTACGGAACCGAAAGTATCTCGGTAAATTTGGTACCTGAGAACCTGGTACCGAACCTAGAACCGAATTTTTCGGTTTCAGTAAATTCGATTCGGTTCTTGATAAATTCGGTTTGGTTCTCGGTATTCGGTATTTCGTGCACAGAGCGAGCCTGTCGTTAAGGGAAATGGACATGGACGACTGGGTGGTCCAATCGAACCTTGGTAGGAGCAGCAGTTTCGTCTAATCGTCTTCCCCTGTGTGTTTCGTCTAATCGTCTTCCCCTGATCCCCTCCCGATCCCTAGATCCCCAAATCTCGAACCCTCACCTCGCTTCCTTCGATCTGAGCGACAGCAACCATGTCGCCGCCGCCGCTGCCCGAGCTGGCGGACGACCTCCTCGGCGAGGCATTCCTCCGCCTTCCGTCGGACGACCCCGCGTGCCTGCTCCGCGCCTCACTCGTCTGCAAGCGCTGGCGCCGCATCCTCACCGACCCCACCTTCCGCCGCCGCCACCGCGCGCTCTACCCGGCGCCCTCCGTCGTCGGCTTCATCCGGGTCGTGAGCGACCAAGTTCCCTACTGCTCCCGCTTCGTGCCCGACAACCCTGCCTCGGGCCGCCCCGCCGGCAGGGACCTCCCGGGCTGGCTCGCGGTCGACTGCCGCCATGGCCGCGCACTCTTCGTCACCCCAGCAACAGGCCAAGACACCGAGGAGGATGAGGAAGAGGGGGTAACCTTGGACTTCGTTGTCTGGGACCCCCTGACCGATGAGCGCCACTTCTTGCCCCCGCCCTCGCCCCAGCCCAAGTTCAGCAAGCTCACCTTCAGCGCCGCTGTGCTCTGCGCCGCCACCTCGGGAAGCTGTGACCACCGTGGTTGCCACGGGGGACCCTTCTGTGTAGTCCTCGTCTTCACTACCTTGGTTGCCAACACTGGATTCGTCACGTCTGCTTCCCTGTACTCGTCGGAGACTGGGGTTTGGAGCGGGCTGGCCTCTCTTCGGTGCCCTGATTCGTACGTTGAGCCCTGTCCATGCACCAGCGTACTTGTGGGTGACACACTCTACTTCCGCGCTGGCAACAAGTATGCATTTGAGTACCAGCTAGGTGTGCAGTGTTTATCAGTAATTGATCGGCCTCGGCATCTGGCTAGGCAGTTCACGGCGAGTGTGGAAAATAAGTTGGGATTCTTCAATGTGGAAGAGGAGCCAAGCCTCTCCCTGTGCCTGTGGTCGCAAGAGACCGCTCCCAATGGAGATAAACGATGGGCACGGGCCAGGGTCATCAAGCTGGAGGCGCTGCTCCCCAGTGAAGCCCTCCTGCCACCACCTCCTGACTGTCGTAGATGGCTAAAATGTCCTTTTGTAATTGGCCTTGCGGAGGGCACCGATGTCATCTTACTTGCCGTGCCCACACATGGATTTGATTGCGATGTGTACATGGCCGAACTCAATTCACAGAGGGCCAAGAAGATTATTGAGGGCTTGTCCACAATCTATGTCTACCCATACACAAGCTTCAGTATTCCAGGTATGGCTAGTGAAGTGCTTATAAGTTATAACCCTTTGTGCTGTGCTGTAATTTATATCCCTGAACAATGAATGATGAGTGTAAGTAATATGCTTGGATGATAATACCTCTGCTCGAGCAAGGAGAGGTGTTGTTTCCTACAAAGGACAGGTCCATTATCTCTTAATGGGCACACGGCATGCTCTGTATTATATGCTTTAGTGTATTTTTGGGTTGATCGCAAAAAAAAGTGTATTTTTTGGTTACTAAGAACTTGTTTGTACTTTTGGCACGCTCTGTAGTATGTGTTAGTGGGTTCCTAAGAATTTGTTGGTACTTGTGGCACATAGCAAACTGTCAATGACCCAACTAATTTTATTTCTTTCATTTCTGTCATTTGTGTCAAGGACAGGTTCGTTGTCTCTTAATGGGCACACGGCATGCTCTGTATTATATGCGTTAGTGTATTTTTGGGTTGATCGCAAAAAATAAAAGTTTATTTTTGGTTACTATGAACTTGTTCTTACTTTTGGCACGCTCTGTAGTATGTGCAAGTGTATTTTTGGGTTCCTAAGAACTTGTTGGTACTTGTGGCACATAGCAAACTGTTAATGACCCAACTGATTTTATTTCCTTCGTTTCTGTCATTTGTGCAGTAATTGATTCGGTTTCTACGGGTGAAGGGACGGAAAAAGGCATTTCAAATGTATGACAAACTCAAGTTTTTGGGTGCAAGAGCTTCATAATCAAGCAGGAGGGAAGTTGTGATGTTAGCAATTCAATTCCCATCCGTGGATTTCTTTGGTGGATGAATTTTCAGTGTCCATGAATTGATATTGTGGCGAGGGCAACTCTTTGTTGTGATTTGCTGTGTGACAGCTTGATTCATTGGATTCTGTGTTGAACTTACATTTTCTCCTATTTATGGATTATGGATTAGCCATGTGGTAGCCATGTATCTCAGACTTCATTAGTGAATTGACCTGCAAGGGTATTAAGACCTGTTCTTGGGTATTGCATTTGTGAAGCTGCTCCGTTCAAGAGTTAACTAGTTCAATGTTGTGACTTTAACATTGGTTAATTCAGTGTCACCATAATATATGATGAATACATATGATGTAGGAGACATTGTGATAAATTTTTATCTATCAAGCATGTGTAGGTCTGTTTAATCTATTTCCCAGCTGAAACTTTAGGCCATTTTGATTGTGTAACGAGTGCTATACTTATACTTTATGGATACAATATCAGCACATGACCATACGTATCTACCTGAGATGGCTGATGTTAATGTGGCTGCTTTCTTTTCTGTGTATATAGCCGAGTACTCCCCCGTCCCATTTAAAGTGTCATTTTTACCTTTAGACTTCTTGTTTGACTGTGTCTAATTCAAAATTTTATATAAATATCATTTATTTTGTTATGATTTATTTTATCATTAAATGATGATTTATTATTTATTATTTGCTTGAAAATTTTGAATAAGACAAGCGGTCAAACAAGAAGTCTAAATCTAATAAAAGTTAAAAAAAATGACACTTTTAATGGGACGCAGGGAATATGACCTATCATTTTCTTTTCTGATCCTGCTGTAGGCTGGAATCAAACTTTTGGTTGCCTGTCAGGTTCTTAAGTGATGCTGTGCGGATGCATCATCAGTGGCTCCTTTCGGATTCACTTTTGAGATTTCCATTTAGCATGCATAGCTCACCGGTTCAGTTGCAGCAACAAGTGAAGTTAAAAACACAAACGGTAACACAGCAGTAAGCATGTACTTCATATCTTCCCACGCTGTTCCATGAACATATATTACCTAACTCTTGGCGGCATTGATTTATTCATGTTTATATTTTTTTCTTGTCTAATTTAAGTTATTTTTAAGTTCACATAGCAGACAGGCAAGTGTGTTTGTGTTCAAGATATGCTGAATTTGTGCTCTGTTTCTTACTAATGAACTATGTAGTTCAAATTCA
Organism: Themeda triandra; assembly: GCA_018135685.1. Lineage (NCBI taxonomy): Eukaryota > Viridiplantae > Streptophyta > Magnoliopsida > Poales > Poaceae > Themeda > Themeda triandra. Next base: position 148,385 of record JAENPR010001121.1, on the reverse strand, counting down.
TGTTTCTTGAAATAACATTTCAGTTCAAGTTTTTAAAACAACACCAGCATTGTGTCCAAAATTGTTCCGCATGACCTAGGCTGCGTCTTAGTGCCCAGTGAAGGAACCCAACAATTTTAGCGAGCACACAAACTTATAGAGCTAGTGTACATACCTTAGCTATATATAATTGGTCAATATCTGAACCTATAGTATTAAGATCTGAACCAGGGATTTATTGGGTTACCATCAACTTGTCGATCCTTTTACATGGTTGTTCTCAGTTTCCAGTGGGAAAGCATTCACCAAGCAATTCTACTGATTAGGCACTATGAGAAGGCGTTTCAAGTGATGACAAACTCAAAATTGCTGATGCAAGGGGTCGTGAATCAAGCAGAAAGTCTGCATTGGATTTGGTGGTAATGGTAGCAATATTTTTTGTTGAACAAGTAGTGGTTGCAAATTGCATCCACGGGATTCTGGCGTGCCGTGAGTCTCTAGGATTGTGAATGGATTATTTTTCCTTTTCTGGTGAGACATCTGGTGAGATTGTGCTTTCTCTTTCCTTTTTGGACAACGGGGATTACTTACTAGCTGTTCTGCTGCAGTGTATCTGATTCTGAGCTTTTGTTGGTTATCTGAAACTCTGAAGATCGGCACAGGGATTGGATGTAAGCAACCGAAGAAACGATGCTTGAGGCTTGAGCCTAGCTCAGAAGCATTTAACTCTGAAGACCTGCAGTGCTTCATGGTACCAGATACCTGGTTCTTCAACATTGCTCCAAGTTATTCCCGCTGTGAGGCGTGAGCTGTGACAGACATGCTGCAATTGAGACTTGTGGAAGTGTTAGTGAAATCTGTGCGTGTGATTTTATTAGTTTGAATCCCCTCCCAGTTCTTCATCCTATAGTTAGGTGTTCACTGTTGAATAGTTAGTTCTGAAACAGGACTCAGGTTCAGGTCTGTCAGTTTTGAGATTTCCATACCCTAAATAAAATTTATTCAGAAGAAGGCTTAGGTTTATACTTTAGACATGAATAGAAGATTTTTTATTAGAAACTAAAGTAGTCTGGTCCACTTCACATACATCCTCTGTTGTACTCTTGCTACATTCAGAAAGTTCCTAATTAACCCTCTTATACATTCATAATGTTCCTAACCCTCTACCACTCATCCTCTCTGTTACCTTGACTTGGATAGACATTTTAGTAGGACTAGGATATGAGATGAGATGAGGTGAGATAAGATGCAGGGCAGCCTATGAATAAAATGCTAATGAAGTCTGATGACATTTAACCCTTTCTGAATTGCACGCCATTAAGCAATCGAGACAACTGTGGATAATTTGTACCTTTTCTTTCACAAAATATTTAGGGCTTAGTTTTCACTTTGTACTGATGAGTAATATTACTGTTTTATATCCACAGGCGACAGGCCTGATTTCAGAAACAGCTAAACGATGCATCATTAAAATATCTTTGCTCTATGTCAAAGTGTCTCATGTCTACAGAATCATCTATGCAGAAACACAATTTAATTTATTATGGATATATAGGCCTGTGAGGATAACGTTAATTTCAATTTAGTAGCATCTGATTATCCATAAATTTATTCAATGTTATTCTTCCAACTATATACATCAAAGCCATCATACCCTCAACCACTTCGGTGTTGATGGCCGAATCAGCAGGACTAGCTCTGGCAGCATCTCTGGCTGCTACTTTGCAGATTCGCGATCCAAGTTTTCTATCAGATAGTCAGCAGTTGGTGAAGTTCATCAATGGAAATAATCACTCATCACCACCTCTCTGGAGTATCAAGAACTATACTCAGAGCTTCTTCAACCGTTTCTCAACTGAAACTTGCGAAGGTTTTAATATAGACATATCTTTCAATGCCAGACAGCTCATCTTCTAGCTAGACAGGCTTTTGCTGCTGCTCCTGTGTACTCGCAGATGTTGTCCTTCTCTTGTGTACCAATTGAGTCATGCCTCTAGATGCCCCTATGTTGAAGCGCTGAACCCTGTATCTTTGGAGGGTCTTTAACACTTTGCATTTTCATGGTGCTGATAATAAAGTTGCTACTTATCAAAAAAAAAAAAAAAAAAGTTTATAGCCAGTCAAAAAAAAAAAAAAAAGTTTAGGGCCACATGTGAGATAGACAACAAATAAAAGCATACCCTTGTGAACAAATGGAGATTATGTAAAACGAAGAAAAAAGTGGCATATCTCTGTAACTGCAACTTGACAGCTCTTATAATAACAGATGACCACAATTTTCAACAATGGTCCTAAAAAAGAGACCATAACAATTCGAGGAGAATGAAAAAGAAATGGAAATAACCTGAAGATGAAATTCAGCTTTGTGTAGCATCTCTATTAGCTCTCGATAGAGGTAAGATTTTCTCAGTATAAAATAGACCATATGATCTGGACATAAGCAGAACCACAGCGTATGACCTGGACATGAGCAACAACCACAACCAAAAGTGCAGAGATATCACGGTCTGAGGTTAACTTTGCACAACAAAACAGAGTAATCTGTACAACAATTTTTGTCACTCAAGGAATGATGAAAATCGACAATTGCAGTAACAATGTAAGCTACATCAGCAGTACGCAAGCAAAAGTATCATGATAAAATATGCATCCCCTTTGCTTTGCTTCCTTTCCTAGTCCTAGTTCTCCACCATCTCAGCCTCGTCTTCGCCCTCGTCGTCGGTGACCTCCTTGGCATCATAAGCATAGCCAAAGACATTGTACTGATCAAGAAGGACCTGCTGGCACGCCCGAAGCTTCTCAGAGAAGAGGACGCTGGCGTGATAGCCCTCTTGGAATAGCTGGGATCTCATCAACGTAGTTGAAGAGTCCTGCCTTCATATGCTCAATGTACCGCTGAGAAATCGGGTACGTGACCACCTTCTTCTTCTTCTTCTTCTTCTTCTCATGGACCTTCTTCTCCTCCTCGGCTCCAGACTCCGCCGCCATCTTGGCCCTCGCCGCCGCCGCCGCCAGGTTGGCCCTCGCCGTCAGGGGGAACACTCGGTCTCAATCGCCTCGATCGCCTCCTTTTTCAGCCTCAGGATCTTCTCCACGTCGACTGCGCTCAACGCTGCCATCCTCTTCAGCTCTTCCTCCGACGAGCTCGCCGCCGCCTTCCTCTTGAGGTGCGCCGTCGCCTTCCTCTTCGGGGGCGCCGCCTTCGTCTTGGTGAGGTTCCGGTTACCGCGAACTGCCGTCATTGACCGCGTTCGCACCATCGCCGACGAACGCGATCGAGTTTCCTTCCCCTTCTCCTAGCGAAACAGGGAGCTCCTGGAACTGGAATTCTGGATTGCGATTTGCGAGGAGCCTTTTTTTCACATTTGCAAGTGAGATGGGCGGCTGTTGGCGTGGACACGGAGAATATATTGGGAAGGCCACGCGCACACCCAAGCCGTATCGGAATCAAATTTGCAAAATTGGCCCACAAGCCGAACTCGTTTTGTCCACGCGCTTGGGCCTTTTTAACTCGTTTTCTCCCCGCGGTTGGGCCTTTTCTAAAGGAAAAGGCTGTCTTGATCCCTTATTAAAAGTTCATTTTGTTGTTTTAAAAAGGTCATTTATCCGGTCTAATTTTCATTAAAATTCAATTTACCTCCTCTTATCTAATCGGAAAACCAGGTTTCCAACCTCCCAACCTCCTCCCAACTCTTTAATTGCTTCATAAACTGTTTCCTATATCCGACAGGATGTGCTAAGGCTTTAGTGAGGTAAATCAAGTTATGTCCGTCTAAAAAGAAAGCTCAAATAGATTTTATTAAAAAACATAGGAATAGTTTTTAAACAATAAAAAAGTTGTGAAATTTAAAAATATAAAATCTGATTTAATCATAGGAAATATGTAGTATAGTATGCAGAAATGTTAAAGTAGTTTTCCCCACTAAAATCATGCTCTAAGCCAACATTATTCAACATTTTTTTTTTTGCTAGCCATATCTCGCTTCAAGAGTTTCTAATGTATCCCTATTCGAACATGATAACATATGTAGTGTAAACCAATTTTTTCGTACAATCGTGCAAACTTCTAATCTGTGTCATATGATGTTGATCCAAGACACGTCAGATACATTGCATACCTTGGCAACATATGTAGTGCAAACTTCTAATCTCCGTGCATACGTTGCCTTCCAACATTTGCTTAAAGAGTGTTCGACTTAATGCCTCAGCACATCGTGCCGTCCCACAACTGCGTCGGCCTTCGCAAGAGTCGAGCACGTGATCAATGGCCGGATAGGTCATGGCACAATTACCACGGTGTGATAGCATGTATGCCCACATGTGTCCGTACTGTGCAGTGTTTGCTGGCCATTGGGGAGCTGTGTGCTGCAGCCTGCAGCTGCAACGTGCAAGTGCTGCAGCCTTGCATGGCCAAGTTGGTCATGTGTTGCTCATGATTTCATCCATCACCTACTTTCTTTCTTCTGATTCGTCCTCTTGATTTTCATTTTGGGCACCTCGATCAAGGACACTGACGATTTGCCTTCTTTACTAAAATGTGATATGATGTTTTTTAATTGCTTCCCTAGGACTCTTTTTTCATATTGCCTTTAAACAATGATAGAATTGTGACCATAATACACTAAGCACTATTTATTTCCTAAAAAATAACAATGTATGGGCAATTGCAGAGACAAGTCATTTAGCATAACTTTTATTTGTAGGCTTCCTTAAGAGAATGATACTGCAAGGTGAGGTCGTTGCAGAGGAGATGTTAAAAAAAATATAACATCATTCCCAGAGAACTGTAGATATCCGCCCAATGCACAATTGCATTCATTATCAACAATAAAGCAAGGCAGATACTGTCAGTGGAAAATCATTATTAGGGAGTGTCTTATAGGTAACCAATCAAAACAATAAAAGCAATATAGGACTGTTGCTGTCAATATAGCTTGTGTGAGGAAACACAAGCAGCATTTTCCGCTGCTAACGGTGGGGGAAGATGCACAAGCTTAAATCGGTACACATGATTGGTTTTATGGCCTATTCACAAATTATGAAATAAAAGTAGAGTAAAACACTACTCATTAATTTCTAAACAAATTCTGCTGTAAAGCTAACTAGGATTGTACTTTTTCTCTAAACAAAATATAGATTCACCAAAACTCGTGGAATTCTATCGGTGTAACCCCTATTTCTAAGTGCTATTTATATTTATGTCCTTTTTCATGTTTAATTGACGGTTAAAGTTGATACTTATCTACCGTCAACAACTTCCCAAGCTTACCCTTTACTCGTCCCCGAGCAAATAAATAGACTCGTGATGGATCGGGAGTTGTTACAATGCTTTCACACCTCAAAAGTACACATGCGTTCAAAAAGAACTCTCCTCCAGTTAGAGTGAACTATTCTCGACTTAAAACTTACTCATATTACCTTTCACCATGGGGCTTGTAGCCGTCACTTGGGTCTTGAGCAGTTGAAAGACAGAACGGTCAGGTCAAGCGCTTGTTTCTCACTCTTTGATCAACTATTATTCCGAAGTTTTTGCAAGATTTTCAAATAAAACTCAGAAATTCCTTGTATGACTCTTTCAAGTCGCTCATTTGTGGTATTTTTGGATCCTCTCCAAGGCATATGTGTAGTGTATGTCTTCTCTCTTCTCTTAGAATATGTTGTATTTGTGGAATTAAGACATAGTAAGGTTGCCTTCTCTCTCTCACCCTACATCTAATAGGTTTACGTGGAGCTCATAGGTGGGGAGACAACTCAAACATACTTGCAAAAATATATTACACAATTAAACCATGAATTCAGAGGAACTAATCATACAATAAAATCATATATGCATGTGAATGAGGGGAATGAAATGAGTGATATGAATGATGATGACAATAAGAGAATGATTATGAGGGGTGAAACATGATGGTGAAGATCTAATTCTACACTTGCTCCTCGGGGATAACATACCTCCCTTATTTGGAAATTCTGAAACTCTTGAGGAGGACTTGGCTGCTTTATTTATTTTTCTTTCTTGGGACATTTGACCTCTTTTTTTGTTTTTTCTTTCTTCTTTTTTTCTTTTTTTTAAGCAACCAAACCTCTTAATGAAACTATAGCAATAAGGAGTATCAACTAAAATAATTGGAGCTTTATTACACAATAAAAAAGGATAGGATGACGACATATATTTTTGGTGTTCACTCCTAGTGTAGGAGTAGAACATTTTCGAAATGAATCTGAATGAATGGCGTATATGTATGTGAATGGAGGAATACGTACTCCCAGGGTAGAAGCAGCATATGTGCGTGTTTTCAGTGTAGAAACAGCACAAGATGCATGGAGTGTGTATATGTGTGGGTGGTACTTCTAGAAACAAGTAACACAGAAAGCCTGTAGCGTAGTGAGTGGGTGCGTACCTCTAAGAACAGAAGCAACATAGATCAATGGATGAAAAACACATAATCTTGACTTTAACCGCATGACTAATTTTTAAGAGTTAACACAGCTTACCTACACATAATGCCTACAAGCAATATATGTAAGTGGATGACTTTCCTAATCTAGTAAGCGTGTATATTTGTTATATATACAAAAATTAAAATATTTTTTAAAATTTTATATAGAAAAGATAAACATAAATAAATATTTTAAAAAATTGTCATCGTGTTTTAGTAAATATTTGATGGATTTCTCCGTGTGCAACGCAAAAAAAAAAAAAAAAAAAAAAAAAAAAAAACGAACGGAGGCGGGAAGGAGGGAAAGGAAATCAACTCTGAGTTGAGCTCGTGGTGAGAAGGCCGGGCCTTCTGTTTGTTTTTTTTTTTCCTTGCAGCCGAATCCGACACGACTTGGGCGACTTGCGTCCGTGGGCCTATATTATTATTACTCCTTCCTTCCCCCAAAACAATCGTCGCATCTCCAGCTCTCCCAGATCTCCAGCCCCTCCGTCTGTTTCGAGTTCGTTCGAGAGGAGGCGAAGAAGAGGAGAAGCTAGGGTTCCGTCGCGGTCAGCGATGGTGCGAACGCGGTCCATGACGGCCGTCGTCCGCCGCCGGAACCTCATCAAGACCAAGGCGGCGTCCCCCAAGAGCAAGAGCAAGAGGGCGGCGGCGGCGGCGGCGGCGCAGAAGATGATGGAGGCGGCGGAGAGAGCGGTCGACGTGCACAAGATCCTGAGGCTCAAGGAGGAGGCGATGGAGGCGATGGAGACCAAGTGCTTCCCCCTGACGGCGAGGGCCAATCTGGCAGCGGAGGAGGCGAGGGCCAAGATGGCGGCGGAGGCCCAGCGGTCTGGAGCCCAGGAGGAGGAGGAGGAGGAGGAGAAGAAGAAGAAGAAGAAGAAGGTGGTCAAGTATCTGGTTTCTCAGCGATACATTGACCACATGAAGGCAGGGCTCTTCAACTGCGTCGATGAGATCCCTGAAGACGAGCTCGCCAAGAGATCCCCTCTATTCCAAGAGGGCTACCGCGCCAGCCTACTCCTCTCTCAGAAGCTTCGGGCGTGCCAGGAGGTCCTCCTCGACCAGTACAATATCTTTGGCTACGCTTATGATGCCAAGGAGGTCACCGACGACGAGGGCGAGGGCGAGGGCGAGGAAGAGGGTGAGGCGGTGGTGGAGAACTAGGACTAGGGAAGGAAGCAAAGCAAAGGGCATTTGCCATGACAATGCCCCCAAGTGTCTGCACATTATCAATTTATCATATAAATATGGTGTATGTCCTCAGTGCTATCGGCTCGGCTCGGCTCGTACTTTATTCGCTACTGATGGTTCTCTTTTTTGTTATATATATATAATATATATATAATTTAAGCTATCTGATTTGCAATCGCGATTGTTGCCGATTGGAACACCACCTACTCTTAGTTGAGATTCCTGGGCTGGCGTTATGAATGAAGTGCTTGCTCTGCATCCTCTGCTGCCGTAGTTTACATTGTTTCTGCACTCCGTTAGTTCATCCTCTGCTGTGCCGTCAAACAAGAGCTGCTCCCACGTGCGCTGGGCTTCGTACCACAACTGCCGCGTTACTGGAAGCTTGTGAAGGAGGCCAGGAGAATTTCGCGAGGGGTATATGGCTGCTGAGAGGTAGGCCTGTTACTACTATTAAATTTGGCTGGCAAATTTGTTATATTCGTTTGCCCCTGTGCTGCCCTGCTGGGACAGTAACTCCAACCAAATTCTGTTACATGCTTCTGTGATCATGTACTTTTGAATGGGTCATGCTCTATGCAGTGCCACACTTATAGTTTTGTAGGCGTGTGGCCACTGGCCAAGTGTATGTTCAACATTCTCGTGAAAATTGGGCCTCATCCTCTGTGTGTTTAATAAAGCACTTTGAAATTGGAAACAGTCAGCCTTAATTGCATGTCCCAAATTCTGTCCAAGTGTGCAAAATTTGTATCAATTTATCATAGCTACAGTGCACTTGATATCATTAAAAAAATCAGAATACAAATGTGAGATAGAGATATAACCTATACAGTGTTTCTTCAGAGAAGGATGTTGTCTGTCAGTTGTCACATACCATGTGATGCTGTATATTCTACAGTTCTGTCCTGATGTCCATGTTGTTTCTTCTTGTCAGGTTCCTGGATTTCGGCCTGGGAAATTCTTATAAACTATGTAGGCCGCAACATGTACAGGATGCCACAATTGAAGCTATCTTCAAACATACACTTCCTCAAGCATTGTCCTCGGTAATTAACTCTTAATCCTATTTGGGGAAGCATCTCTAGTGTCTATCATGATAAGCTGCTGATTTCAGAGCACTCATGGAAACCAAGATGTAATTTTGGCAGTCACTCTTTTTATTATATGTCTTCAGTCATCGGAGTGATGGTGAAGATAATATTATGAATCTGTCAGTTATTATATGATATAGCCATGTCATCATGCTTACTGGAACAGACAACTGGCAAGGTGATCTGCAGGCAACACTATCTACTAGCATTTATTTAGAAATTCGATGTGCACCTTTTCTGTACTCCAGATATCTCTTAAATCACTTCAGCAGGCTGAAACTCTGAATATCTTTCTCAACCATGAATTTTCCTCCCTCCCTACTGGCATATATTGTATGACATGCACTTAAATACTACATCTATCCAGTTAATCTCTTCTCTTTTTTATGGTCTATCTAATTAAGGTAGAGGAGAGGGCATTACAAGATTCTGTTCACATTCTGACTCAGTTTGATGATATGAGAAATTCTTTCTCACTTGTCGATGTGTTTAGGTAGACAGTTTTGCCATATACATGACCTACTCATTTTGTTTTTAAAAAATAAAATTGACAGTTCTCAATGAATAAGTTCAATGCTAATATACTATCATGTGATCTTGAGGTCATATACTTTGTTAATGTCAAATTTTGGTCAGATATGATGTTGCTGTGGATGTTGTCCCTGAAGACCAATGGTTATCCGAAGACAAATATAAGAATCTCAAAGTTGTCGTTGAATTAGATGAAGCTGTTGATGCAGAAAAGGCGGCAGAAAAAGAGTTTCAGTGACGTCAGGCCTCTAGGTAATTCTATCGTTACTCTAGTATGTAACAAACTAATGACCCCTTTAGTATCAGTTAGTTATTCTTGAAATCAGGCATGTCTGTTTTGAAACAAACCCTGGGCCCACTCATTTTACTTGCAACTAGGCACTTTCAGCAAATATTGCATTGTTCCCATATTGTTCGTGTTCCTCTCATAGGTTTATATCCCTATTTCTTATTTTGTCTCTACTCCTCAACTGAAGTGATAGGCTGATACTGCCCCTTCCTAGTTGTTCTGCCTCTGAGAAACAGATACTGCCCCTTCCTGGCAATTCTCCTTTGAAATATTTCTATCAACATTCAAATTTGCTTTGTTACAGTAGAGTCCTGATCTGATATTGGCGTAAGTACTTGTTTTATGGCATAAATCCATTTGCTCAACAAATGGTTGTAACATTTATCTGTGCAAAGATGCAACTGGAGTCTAGAGTCTTTGTTCTGTTTCCTCTTCAAACGTTTCCTTGTAAGCAGCAAGCTTTATTTTTAAAAAGCTACTAGCTTCAACAAAGGCGGAACATTTAATTAAATATACTTTGATGGTTAGCATCAACCAAATATTGTGTTTTCTTACTACATTCATTTTCTTTGATATATGTAGATCGGTGCTCTGGTGGTACTAGATATATTTGCAGAAAGTATTAATAGTGATGGCTCTAAAGGTGACAAAATTTCATCAGCCGAGAGTACAGGTTTGTCAGTTTTTCACGCATCTGACTTACATGTTATTTTCATAACTTTGCCTTTCAAATTTATTATAAGTTACCCCTTATTAGAAAAAAATGGTATTCTAACGCTGTATATAAAAATTACTGCACCTAAAAGAAATGCTGCTATGTCACACTTGTTATGTTTGGTGCATTTGTTTCCCTGTAATTGATGTAGTGAAATGGATATTAAATTCAATATATTTATCGGCAGAGTTTTCTTTGTGCGCCAGTTATTTTGCTAACTGTGACAACTGAACTGCCTTGCATTTCTGGTTTTTTTAAAATCACAGTGTTGTATTATATACGTACTATGATTTTCAGGTTTCCACTTGGACACTGACGAGGTGTCCATGCACAATTTACTTTTACAATCAATCTTCAAACTTCCTTTTCCAGCAGGTCACAATTGCTTCAAACGGAGAGACGATACATTCATGTGTTCTTTGTTATGCACACATGCAAGATTACCATCTGGCTACCATAGAAGAACCATCTGGCTATCCTTCGTGTACAAAAGATGCTATTATTTTTATCTGTTTATGTACGGTACAAATCTAAATGTTATATTTGAACCATATTTAGCTGATACATGTATGCCACCTTTGCCGCTGCACTAAGTCTATTGCACACGGCTTGCTGTTGCCCGCGCGAAGCGCGGGGTTACCTGCTAGTTGCTCTTACTTCTGAGACAGCCTATCAATTCTGATGTCTTGGTGCAGGGTAGATCATTAAAATGATATGCTTTCTTCAGTTATTCAAATTCTTTTGCACCTTCTCTCCAAGATCATTTAAATTTTCACTAATCTCTCCTTTGTTTGCTTAGTTGGTTGAGGTTGATGTTCCTCGTGCCTTGTTTCAAGAACAAGGCCAACAACTTTATGGAGCCAAACTTCTGCAGCTTCAGGTACTAAACAGTCTAACAATCAGCTAATTTTCAACCGATCCTTTCTGAACAATGTTGATTTATTAATTCCTGCAGGCAGAAAGGAAGTTAGATAAAGACCATCTAGCATCCTTATTGACCCAGAGGTCAGTTCAGGTGTACCTAGAAGATGAGAAGGAGAATATTACAAGAATCATTAATCAGATGCTGGCTGTCGGTGATATTTTCAAATCTGAGAATTTACAGGTAATAATAATACCTGGGATTTGTGTTTTTTTTGGGGGGTTAGGGTGATGCTAGCAAACCACCTAGCTTTTGCCTTTAGTTGAAGTATCCTTTATCAGCATTTCCTAGTAAAAACAAATCATCATGCAGTACTCGACTGAACAGCTCATCAAGGAAGTTGAAAACTCCATAGCAGAGTTCAAACAGTACAATCAAGACTATCTGATTTGCAATCGCGATTGTTGCCGATTGGAACACCACCTAGTCTTAGTTGAGATTCCTGGGCTGGTGTTATGAATGAAGTGCTTGCTCTGCATCCTCTGCTGCCGTAGCTTACATTGTTTCTGCACTCCGTCGGTTTTCATCCTCCGCTGCCCCGGCGAATAAGAACTGCTCCCGTGTGCGCTATGCTTCGGACCACCACTTCTGCGTCATGAGGGGAATATAGCTGCTGAGAGGTAGGCCTGTTTACTACTTGTGGTTTTGTTCTGTTTAAATTTGGCTGGCAAAATCCGTTATATACGTTTGCCCATGTGCTGCCCTGCTGGGACAGTAACATAAACCAAATAAGCACAGGCGAGATGGGTGAGCCATCTTTGGAGCCTGCTGTAGCAATGATTGTGGTAGATATGATTCAGGTCAATCTTTTTAGTCTAAGAAGGTCAATTCGGAGCCTTTGCTTGCTTCGTATATGTACCCAATGCATACATTATTTGCAATTGTCGGAACACATGTATGTTCGGTGAAATCTTTGTTTTAATAGACACCTGTGTTTGGTGATTTCTGTCGGAATAAGTAGAAACTAAAGTGCTTGTTGTCAATAATGTTTATCCTGCCTACGAATTTAATCTAGGGACAATGAATGTCTAGACTGAGTGCCTATTTTTTCAGAAGCTTACTTTTATACTGTGTTCCTACAAATTAATTGGTACCTCTTTTTCAGTTATGTGGATGAGAACCTGCTGCCTATTTGAGGGGTGCCTGTGATCGGGGTTCAGGAGAGTGCACATATTGTTTGAACTCCAATGATTCCAATCCAAATGGGAACCACTGCTATACGTGTTGATCTGTCTGGGTGTGAGTTTTTTTGTTTAGGAAAATAATATTAGGAGTAGCAGACTATCGTAGTGGCTACATCGATGTAGGTGGGAATCAATGAATTATTGTGACCATGGTGAGCCAGCATGCATCGCATGATATGGTTCTTTGAGTCATTGAAACAGTTTGAATTATGAAGAAAATGATGATTTATCCCTTTCTTATTGTTGTTGGCATGTATAATGTCTCGGGAACAATTAGGTTCTACACCTGTTCCTTCTTATGCAGTTTTGTCATGTTCCTCATATTTGGCCATTTATTTGTTTTCAGGTGTCAAATGCCACAAGTTTTTTTGTCCTTGTCTACCAGTGTGTTACTATGACAAATTAGCAGTTTTACATACTTTTGATCTGAATTTTCTTTTCTTTTTTTCTCTTAAGATGTTGCATGTTGTTTCCTGCTGTTCTTCAGAGTTTTTTGAGGTAAGGGATGGAGCAGAAGTTGCAATGTTTCAGTTTCTTCCTGTGATTGTAGATTGGTGACTTGCATTTGGATTTGTAGTTCTGAGGGGAGCATATGATGAAATCTTGAAGCATTACCTCTGTAACGGTACAAAGAAAGTCCTGAACTGTACATATGGTAAGATTACCATCTTTTCTGCATCACCTCTGGTTTTTCTGCTTGTAGTGACAGGCTCTGCTTGTTATGTAAAAATGCAAATAAATTGATTGATAATACCATTGAAGGTTATGCTGCTTTGGCCATGATAATTTGGCTCCAGCTCGAATGATGCAAAGAATTGTTTCTTTACAATATGATAGTATTGTGTATTTCTGCAACTTATTGCTTAGCCAAACAGGATAAAAATTGTATAACATACATGCATGTTTTCATCTGTAGTGTGATTTATTTAGTGAAATTTGCTAACCAATATTCACCTATATTTTTTTATATAGATCATTCAAACACAACTGAATATTCCAATACCTCCACTGGTACTGTCATCACAAAATGGATCATATCATCTGGCTTGTATTGTTTGAACCAATTGATGTCACTTTTCAAATTCAGTGATCTAACTTTCTTCTAAAAATGAAGGGCGCATCTGGAGGATCAGATGTAGTCCCTAAAGACTCTGGTGCTGCTGCTGCTAGAGAGGCTAGAGAAGGGGAAGTTGCTACAAATGGAGGTCACATAGATGAATTATCAATATCAATCAATTAGGCCAATATGAGAATGATCTTATGCTTCTCAACTTAGTGCTGTTATCAAACATGTGGTGAAGTTTGTTGATTTGGCCATGTCCTGACCTTTTGTGAACCTTTAGAATTTCTGACTTTTGTTGATCTAACCATCAATATGCCCTTTTATGACATCTGAACATGTGGTCATGGATTCTATGGCTATTTTGTGACTTCTGAAATTGTAAGCCATGTGCAACTCTAAATATTTGACCGGTGAAGTTTGTTGATTTGGCCATGTCCTGACCTTTTGTGAACCTTTAGAATTTCTGACTTTTGTTGATCTAACCATCAATGTGCCCTTTTATGACATCTGAACATGTGGTCATGGATTCTATGACTATTTTGTGACTTTCTGAAATTGTAAGCCATGTGCAACTCTAAATATTTGACCGTGGCATGAGCCTAGCAGAAATGTATATCTGTATATCAAGTAAAGAAAAGCAAATGTATTAGTAAAAAACTGAGCATAGGCTCTGCAAAAGTACTCGGAGAGATACAACAAGCTTTGTTGAAACACGCAGAGAGCTGTAGTCAATATATCTGTTACCCGACACAGAACCGTTAATCTGAGCCTTTCTTGTGTGCGCGATGTTTCCCTTGTGTCAAAATGAATATGAAGTTTAAGTTCTAAAGTGACAATTGAAGATCTATTGAACGAAAGAAAAGGCATGGCATATGTGTAAGGATTGTTACTTGCACTTGCAGTATTATTTTCCTTTTGGAATGACATTCATTTCTTCTTAAAAGGTATGGGTATATTTAGCAGTATATCTGCGAATTGGCTTGTAGTTTAATGGTAGGATGGTCCAGTGGGACGCTACCCACCAGGGTTCAAATCGGTTCAAATTCTGGTGCTCGCAACTTTTCCTGTGATTTTTCAAGGATTTACCGGCGTTATGCGATAAGTGGTAAGCGACGTTCCCGTCGACGATGAGGCGCCAATTGTGACTTCGAGAATCTCTGGATCTGCCCGGTGAAAACACCCTCTTAATTGATGGACAATGAAGTATTTTACTTATTTTGGACTACTGGCTATTATGATGTTATCAGTTCTCTTCCACACTGTTCATGATTTTAGGCGTTTGATTTCTCATTGTGTTAGAGAGCTTTGCGTGACTCCTCAAGTTGCACCCTAAACAAGTCATTTTCCGGAGTGTTAGTTTCCCAGAACGGAAATTCGTTGAAAGAAATGCTAGTCTGCGGTGCATGGTTTAAACTACCAGGTCGTACTTTGATCTGTTATGACTATAGTTGTCCCTTACATGTATAGCATCGATTTGTTGTGATCTGTTATGGTAAGAGGCGGCTGTGGTTGCTTTCTAGGTAATTTTAAAAAAAGCAAATGTTCTTCTGGTTTTTTTTAACCAAGAATATCAGTGTTTCATATAAGATAAAGCTTCACATTTATGTTACCATGTTAACCTTTTATAGCATTTTTCATATAATATGCCGGCCTCTCAAAAGACAAGCACAAATAAACTACATTGCCAATGTTCTTTTTTTATAATGTATATCTGTATTAATTAGGGAATAGAAATAAACACGTCCAAATACAAGTACACGAATAAGGATACGTAGGACAACTGTCCAACCTATATTCTACAAGAAAAGAAGTAGGCCGCATCCGCTGCCGACGAAGATCACCGACACCGGCCGACGCCGCCAAACCTGAATCACCAGAAGCCGGAGGAAACTACCGGCGTTGAGGTGGACTGCGGCAGACGCTCAATCTCGCGGAGGCTAAGAAGTCTTTGAGCACCCATCCGTCAGGATCACAATCCAGGTTGGAACGACGAGAGCGGCGCCGACGATGACATCCGTCGTCGCAGTGAAGCCAAGCTCGCCCAATCTCGATCTGTGTCGAGTTCAATCCACCGCATTCCATCTTGCCACCATGCCCTCAGCCGCCAACGTAGCCTTGACCTTAAACGCGGCACGAGCACCGCCGCTCCGCCACGACGACGAAACAGCAGCCGCCGCAGACTCCTACACCGCCTCACAGGCCTCCCATCGTCACCGGAGCAGGCGACGATGAGGTGGACGAAGACCGGGAGGACCTTATTCCACTATAGCTGCGCTGCCACCTCCACCAAGCTAGCGTCGCCGGAAACCCTAACCCTAGAAAAGAGACCTAATCTGCACCGCCGGTCAAGGTCACACGGTTCCCCATACATCCGAGGCTCCAAGGGCCACCGGAGGCGGAAGGAACCGACGACCTCGCCGGCGGGAGCACAAAACGTCGGTGACGACGCCTCGGTAGAGCTCTCTGTGGCTAACCCTAATCACGGTCTATAAAGATATCCAGGGAGTGCTCCATAGCCAATGTTCTTAAAGATACAACAATAATGTCGTACTTGAAAGTCTTTAATTCTTACGTCTATTTGACTGATTTTATCGTGAGAACTTATCTACCAACTAATGACATTGTTCATTAGTTAATTTTGAAAGATTCTTGAAATTTTTGTACTGCGCTGAATGCTGATTGGCTAATTATTCCTTTTATTTAAGGCTTCTATAGTTCCACTAAATGCCATGATTCATCACACCATCGCTCGCTCTGGTGTAT
The DNA here is from genome assembly GCA_018135685.1 of Themeda triandra. Classification (NCBI taxonomy): domain Eukaryota; kingdom Viridiplantae; phylum Streptophyta; class Magnoliopsida; order Poales; family Poaceae; genus Themeda; species Themeda triandra. The sequence continues at coordinate 132,214 of JAENPR010001121.1, read as the reverse complement.
AGGTACCAGGCGTTACTGGCCGGTGAGAACTTGTTTTCTTAGAAAAAAAAATGGCGGTAACGTTTGGCAGTGGCGGAACAAGATTAGATAAAAAATGTGGTAGTTTCCAAAATATATAATGCCGAGTCTGCTTACTTTTTTGAGAGCAATTTATTTTTGAGACTCTTTTAGATGCTTTGCTACTCTCAAATCTGGGACCGTTTGGATGTAGACATTCAGGCCCAGACTTCCATTGTTTGGATGGCCTTGGTATTGGTGGGTGGAATTGAGCTCCAATACCAAATAGAATTCGGCGTGCCTACTCAAGCCCGTCCACGTTGCCAAGGGTTCCGCCTCCGTATTCGCGAGAATGGCGGGAGACGCAAGAGCTCACGGTAAAAGCTTTGCAGTTACTCTAGTGCTGCAGCGGGAGACGGTAAAGCTCCGCAAAAGCTTGCGTTTCGACCACCGAACCGCACATTTGCGTGAGTACGGAGGGAAACGCAAAGGACGGTGCGGGCCCCTCGAGGAGGGAAGAACGGGGCAACTGCGGAGAGAGGACGACCGGGAGAGAAGCCATGGGACGGAGCCGCCGCTGCTCCTCGCGGGCTGGGACGGGGGCGGCGCGGAGAGGGCACCGGCGTCACGGCCGGAGTGAGGCGGCCCTCCCGGCGCCCGCGCGGCTCGCCCGCGGCCCTCCGGCGCTCGCGCGCGGCTCGCCCGCGGCCCTCCCGGCGCTCGCGCGCGGCTCTCCTTGGCCGCCCACCATGGCCCGTCCCCGGTCGCGGGCAAGAGGAGGGGAGGGAAGGGAAGGGAGGAGGCCGAGCTCCGCCGCGAAGGACCGGGGAGGAGGAGGGCGCCGGGCCGCCGCGAGGAAGCTCCGCTCCGCCCGGAGAGCCGCCTCGCGCCCGTCCGTCCATGGCCGCCGGAGAGCCGCCTTGCGCCCGCGCCCGTCCATGGCCACCATGGACAGCCGGAGGAAGCAGCGCTCCCCAGCGGCCCGCGCCCGGCCATGCAAGAGCTCCTCCGGCCGAATCGGCCACGCCCACCCGAGCCGGGGCGTCGCCTCGCGCCCGCGGGCCTCGCGCGTGCCTCGCCCGGCCCCGCGCCGCGTCCGCCGGAGGAGGCGGTCGTCCCCGCGCCGGGCCCGCCGCCGGAGGGAGAGGAGCCCCGCCGCCGGGCCGCGCCGGCCGCGCGGGCGAGGACCGTGGTAGGTGGCTAGGTGCTCGTGGCCGGTGCGGTGGAGAGGGAGTGGATAGAGGAGAGAGAATGGAAAAAAAGAAAAAAAAAACTGACGTATGGGTCCCACTTTTTGTTATTGAGTAAACTGTAAAGGATTGATGAGTGCGGGAGAAAGTTGTATAGAGTAGGGAATCGGGACGGGACGACGAATATTCTTTTAGAGGGATGAATATAGAGCTTGATGAGTGCGGGTAGTCTAAGCCTAACGCTTCGTTCCTACACGAAAAAAAAGACCGGAGCCCTTCCCTCGGCGTCTGTCATTGCCGACGCGACGCAGGTAGCTTCCTCCTTCCGTCTAGCAGTCCGCACTCGTCGGATGTCTCGCCCGAGACCGGGCAGCGCACGGCGGCGCCTCAGCGTCGGCGGCGGGAGCACCTGCGACGTTGAGCAGTCCGTGCAGATCAAGGAACTCCGTGAACCCGCGCCTCCAACTCCATCGTCTCCAAGCAACTGCCGGTGAGGTCCTCCTCCGGCTCCCCCGCGGCCGGCAGCAGTGACATTCGAGTCCTCGACGGCCGTCCCTCCATTGTCGCGCTCTCCCCCCTGAGCACCGTCGAGGGTGGGGCTGAGCAAAGTCTTGGAGGCCTACGCCGCCCCTCCATGGCCGTGCTCCCCACTCCCCAGCGCCGCCCCGCCATATGGACGCCGCCATGGGGGCCAGCGCCGCCACCGTCATGTCAAGGATTTGAGCTTGGCGTGTGGCAGGGAGGAGAGGATTTTCATCATTTCCATAGTTGTGCATCCAAACAGGAAATGGATTTGAGCTACTTCATAGGATTCCAAAAGCTAATTTAATGGCCATCCAAACAACAATATTGGAATTGGGGCCATTTCAATACTATGGCCCTGTTTGGATCAAACTAGCACTGCTAGAGGCTAGAGGTTAGAATTAGTTTGAAACTAGCCCAAACTAGCTCTAGTTAAAAAGGTGTTTGGATTCAAGGGCTAGTTTGATAATAAATGCACTTTTTTAATCATTTGTCTCTTTCTAATCACTGTGGGCCCACTTGTCACTTTATCTAAACATATCCATGTGAGATCTTGTTTTGAAGGATTTATTGAAATAAATTTAATGGTGTAATCAGAATTTAATTTGGTATTTTAGTTTGTGAGTTATAACATTTTTAGTCACTTCAAAGTGTGGGGGAGGTGGGCCCGGTCAAAACTAAGACAAATAAGCACCTCTTTGGAGGGCTAGTTTTTTTGGGTGTGCTAGTTCCAAAAACTAAAGACTAAGACTTGTTTGGATGTTTTTGTGCTAGTTTGGCTCAAACTAAGCACAAACTAGCACTAGCACTTGGACCCAAACAGAGCCTATGGCTGATTTGGTATTGAACCCAATTCAATTCCAGGGTCTTCAATGTCTACATCCAAACGGATAAGCCTTTTTTACCTTCTGGGAAGCATTTTTTTTTTGACCGAATCGGTTGGGGTGTCCCCGCCCTACTTTTTTTTGTTTTTTTAATTAAATAAAAGAATGAATGAATGTATGTACATTTTTGGGTTACTAAGGCCTCAAGCCTAAAAAGAAAAGAAAGCTAATCTAGCTTAAACTATCTCTCCAATTAAGATCCGGGAAGCAATCCATAATACTAAGTTAAATAGCACAAGGAGACAGGAGTACAAAGTCAGCTGATGAGGCATAAAACTTGCGCCCAGGGTTCAATCTGTGCACAGCAATTCACTCAAAAAAGAAAAAAAAAGTGGGCACAGCAATGGACAAAAAAAAAAGGACTCACAATTTGAAACGGCAGAGTCAACAGGTGCAGTACTACCATTAGTTGTGGCATAAACGATCCAGTATCGCAAACGCTTAACAAAATTGGTCAGTATTAGAAATTGATCAAGCCACGAGGACAAGGGGCTCCACGCGTGTTAGGTTGCGGCCCAAAACAGAAACAGATTTACATATTTTTTTTTACAGAAGTTTCTGATGCCATAAGCAGAAGATTTCATGCTGCCAAAAAAGACCCGGGTCTGCAGATTCCTCATACTCTGGGGTTGTCAATCTGCATAACAAGACATACAAAACAAAAGGTTACCATGCCATCCAAAATTGAGATTTAAAAAGCAACAGGGGTTCCATCATATCTATGAAACTGCCTAGAGGGAATGAAAAATGTCCTTCATGAAGAATGATGAACTGCACAGAATATGTTTAGAACAAAATTATCTTAGAATAATAGAGCAGCTCAAACACCCCAAACACCCATTCCAGTCAGCCACTGCAGGCAAACGAATCAAGAGGGAACTCCAGAGCAAGGCATGGCCTCTTTGCAGGAACAGATATAGAGCCTCCTAACACCAGTAGCCTAAAGATAACCAGCCAACCAACCCAGGTACTCAAGCACAAGATGGAAAAAATGCAGCAATCACTCAATCAGCCAACAACCTCTTCTCCTGCTGAGGCCAAAACAGAGGCCCCCTCCTTTACCTTCTGGCAATCACAGCAGCCACACACAGCAAATCTACAGGAACAATGACCCAAGGCTGCAAACAGCCATCAGGCAGTCCACTCCGGAAGCTGCGCACCCAGGTATAAATATCTCTAATGCAGATCCTAACCACGCCATGACGAACAGGTACACCGGTCTACACCCCCAACCTTTGCTTACAGGTGTTACATGCTATGCTGATGCATCAATATCACCTGATCTACCATCTCTATTACCAAGACAAGCGGGACTCAGTTGGGACTGTGGAACATACCTATTTGGGACGCTGGCTGGCAGATGCAGCGGGGGAATGGTCAGAGCGATCCTCGGTGGCGTCGTGGCGGCGGCGCTGCCTGCCTGTAGGTGCAGCCTGATCTTCAGCAGCGGCGTGGCGGCGACGCCGACTGCCCGCAGCTGCACTCTCAACGATGGCCTTAGCATGAAGTTTATCGGCGGAGGTGTCTGCCGGAACGGTGTGGCGCAGCCTAGACTGGATCCAGGGGCGACTCGGCGGTGAGGGAGTGAAGATACCAGCTGCAACTGCTGCTCTTGTATGCGGGGATGTGGTACGCCCAACTGAGGAATTGGCAGCAACGTATGAGTCAACCTTCGTCTGAATGCGCTTTTGGCGAGCAGCTGATTCCCGAACATGCTCTGCATAAGCAGCAGAGTTCCCATTGTCTTCCTCCTGAAGAAGCACTGACAGCTTATGAGCTTCTTCCGCCGCTACAACCTGCGCAAAGCCAGAGGCTTCACGAAGAGCTGCAGCCGTCTGCTGCTGTTGCCTGGTACGCTGAGCCAATGTCTCGTCACCAGGAGCGAGAGCAGCGGCCTCAACGAGCCGGGCAGCATGTTCCTCTGCCATCTCAGCCTCGCCTGTGATAGCACTGGCTGCTGCGGTCAGGATGTAAGGTTGGCTCAAAATCCTTGCCATCTCCAGGTTATAGTCAGCTGGAACAGGGAGAGGGCGCACTCTTTCCAACAGAATAGCCTTGACCGCGGCCAAAACAGAATTCCTGCTCCTGTTAACCCCATCCTTGGCCTCTTTGCAAAAGGAAAGGAAGAAGGGATGGTGTGAAATTAGCACACATAGGGGATGATGCGCGAATGAAAGATGGAAAAACACCAAATCAAAGCAATTTACACTTACTGAAGCAGCCCTTCTCGAACACATCCGCATCTTCCTTGTTGGAAGACTGCAAGACAACCTCTGCGAACAAGAACTTGTTTCAATCATTTTCAGGACGGTGATGAAACTGATACAGATGTTATACGGGTACCTTTCTCCAGGAATATTCCAAAGAAGCTCAAAGCCAGGGAAAATAGTACCTTTCTCCAGGTATCGGGCACTCAGGGACTGGAGCTTCTTTCTAATATTTATTGTGATATCCCTTGGTCGAATGCGTCGCCTCAGTTTTCCCATCTGAAACAATGTAACAAAAAGCCTAAATAGAGGGCACTCACTTGAAAATACAAACAGAAATGCATATCTATTTTACATGATATTAAATCCACACCTTTGGATGCTCTTCACATCCCCAGAACAAGCCAGGTTGTTCTACCATGAAATTTCAAACCTAGAGCAAATAGACAATTTAATCAAGTAGAAATGTTGGTAAAATGTTCTTGAAATAGTAGACATGCAATTTTGTTTCAAAAAACCAAAAACCTAGCCTATGTTGTGTCATCTGCCTCTTTTTGTCCTTCTGTCTTAAGGTGCCAATTCATATATTGGTGTGAAATCACAAAGCTCAAAGTTCTTAATAATATTGATTTTTACCAAGAATTTTTCTGCGGTCAGTGAAAAAGTTATCGATGAATGTTTGCTTGCCTGCACAGTATGTCTATCATAGGAGCAAACATTGTTGCAACCTGGTACACAAAGAATTGATAGAGTAGGAAATTAATAATCATATGAAGCATTGTTTGTATTCAGAGCTATTTTACAACTAAGTGATCCTTGTTGCTACATATCAAAAGTTGGAAACAAAACAACAAAGGACATGAATATATCACCTCCTCTTGTTATGGTGTCAGATCAACAGTATACCATTGTAAAGCATTTTTTTGAAACGCAGGAGAGCTGTGTTTCATTGTGTTAGAGACCCAAAAAAGGAGGGGCCCCATACAAATTGCAACTCCTTCCTCTCGCACGGGGACCGGATATGGGAGGTGGAGATCCAATCTAAAAAATTAAGCATAAAAGAAACAGACACCAAGAGGAGAGCTGTGTTCCATTGTAAAGCATTTTGACACCATGAGTGTTAGAATTGGTATTCTCTATTGATTTTGGCTAACCCTAGAAGGGTAGCTATATAGTGTAGCATACATGGGCCTCATGGGCCTAGCCTCATGGGCCTAATACATGTATATACTCCAACACTCCCCGCAGCCTCGAACTACCGGCGCAGCGGAGTTCTAGACGGACATCTAAAAGAAAGAGCACACACACATGTCCCCCCACGCCCACAACTAGCCACCGGTGATGTTGAGGCCGGAGCGGAAGTCGGTGAAGGTCGACGACGGGAGGCCCTTGGTGAAGATGTCGGCGAACCGGGAGGTGGTCGGTACATGGAGGACCCGCACCTCGCCGATGGCCACCCGATCACGGACGAAGTGAAGGTCAATCTCCACATGCTTCGTGCGCCGGTGCTGGACGGGGTTGGTGGAGAGGTAGACCGCGCCGACGTTGTCGCAGAGACGAGCGTGGCCCGGCGAAGGGGGCTATGGAGCTCGGCCGGAGCCGCGGAGCCGGGAAGCCTCGGCCACACCATTGGCGACGGCGCGGTACTCGGACTCGGCACTGAACGGAGGCCACCCGCGGCGCTTGGAGGACCCGGACACCGGGTTGCCTCCGAGGAAGACGGCATAGCCGAGGTGGACCGTCGAGTGTCCGGACAGCCGGCCCGGTCGGCGTCGGTGTAGACGACCAGCTCGTAGAGGAAGACCGTCGGTGCAGGAGCAAGCCATGATCGGCGGTGCCTCGGAGGTACCGAGGAGACGCTTTGAGAGCGGTGAGATGAGGCTCCCGAGGATCATGCATATGAAGGCACAACCGCTGAACCGCATAGGTGATATCGGGCCGAGTGAAGGTGAGGTGCGAAGAGCACCGGCAAGACTGCGGTATGCCGTAGGATCGATCACGGGGGCCCTCGCCTCGGACGGCTTGCTCGAGTGTCAACCGGAGTGGTGCGGGCTTGCAATCTGTCATCCCGGCCCCGCTCAAGTATGTCCGAGTGTACTCGACGCCGGTGAAGAAGAAGACCAGGCTGGATGAGGCTCAACAAAGGACTCCAAGAAAGTGGTGAAGCACACCCAAATCCTTCATCGCAAACTCCCGCCGAAGAGAGGTGATGATCCGGCGAAGAAGGGACTCACTTTGGAGGCCGTCGACTATGTCATCCACATAGAGTAGCGATATGCGATCTCGGCCCCATGGTGATAGATGTACGGGGACGTGTCCGACTTGGCCTCCACAAAACCAAGTGTCGGGAGGAAAGCGGCAAACCCGTGGTTCCATGCCCGGGAGCCTCGCTTGAGGCCATAGAGAGACTTGTTGAGCCGACGTACCATCTCGTAGCCGGAGGAGTCCACAAACCCAGTGGCCGATCACGAGACCGTCTCGGTGAGAAGACCATGCGAAAAGCATTCTTCACATCCACTGGTGCACGGGCCAAGAGCGGGTGAGAGCCGGTGAGCACGGTGCGGACGTAGCGGCTTCACCACCGGACCGAAGGTCTCATCATAGTCAACCCCAGGGCGCTGAGTGAAACCCCGGAGTACCCACCGAGCCTTGTATCGCTCAAGGGTACCATCAGCCCGGCGCTTGTGGGTCCAGATCCACTTGCCGGTGACGACGTTGGCACCTCGCGGCCGGGGCACCAGATCCCAGGTCTGGTTGGCGAGGAGGGCCGCGTACTCCTCTTCCATTGCGCGGCGCCAGTGAGGGTCCGCCAAGGCCTCGCGGACGGAAGAGGGTACCGGAGAGATCCCCGTCTCGCAGGCAGTGGCGGAGAGGGCCTGCGGACGGGACGCCTGCCTCGTCACCATAGGGTGAGTGTGACGAGGGTCCCGGTGAAGCAGCGGCGGGTGGTATACCGGCGGCTCCATACGGGCGGCCGGAGGCCGCGGCGGCGGCGGCGGCGGCGTCGGTGTCGCCGGCGGAGAGAGGGGCACCACCGGTGGTGGCGTCGGTGTCGCCGGCGGAGAGAGGGGCACCACCGGTGGTGGCGTCGGTGTCGCCGGCGGAGAGAGGGGCACCACCGGTGGTGCAGGTGACCCCGGCGAAGAAGGGGCCACCTGCGGCGACGGCGGCGGCGGCGGCGGCGCCGCAGCCCGTCCACGGCGCTGGTACACGTGCACCGGCTGGGCGAAGCGAGCAGGTGGCGCCTGAGGTGGAGCCTGAGGCGGCGGTCCACGGCGCTGGTACACGTGCACCGGCTGGGCGAAGCGCGTAGGTGCAGGTGGCGCCTGAGGCGGTGGCTCCAGCCCCCCACCCCCACTCGGCCCCTCCATGGTCGAGTAGGGAGCAGGGTCGGGAGAGACACTAGCCGCCGGTGAGCTGGGGCACGACTCCGGCGAGGAGTACGGTGCTAGAGTACCTGCAGGAGACAACTGGAAAGGTGGCTCGACCACCGCGTCGCTGGGAAACGGAGAAAATGTCAAGCTCCTGTGGAGTGGAAGTGGTGGGAGGAGGGGTGGAGAAGGGAAAAACCGACTCATCGAACACCACATGGCGAGAGATGAGAACCCTCCGAGAGGTGAGATCATAGCACCGGTACCCCTTGTGATCCGGGGAGTACCCAAGGAAGACACACAAGGTGGACCGAGGAGCCAGCTTGTGGGGAGCGGTGGCGGTGGTGTTCGGGTAGCACGCACACCCGAAGACCCTAAGGTGATCGTACCGAGGAGGGGTACTGAAGAGAGCGTGGTGTGGTGTAGGAGCTGGACAGGCAGCGGAAGGTAGGCGGTTGAGGAGGTATGTGGTGGTGTGCAGGCACTCAGCCCAGAAGCGAGCAGGAAGTGAGGCCTGGAGAAGAAGCGTGCGCATGGTGTCGTTGATGGTACGAATCATGCGCTCAGCCTTGCCGTTCTGAGAGGAGGTGTACGGGCAAGACATGCGCAACTGGACGCCGTGAGAGAGGAAGAACGCACGCGAGGTGGAGTTATCGAACTCACGCCCATTGTCACACTGGACGGCCTTGATGGTGAGGCCGAACTGAGTGGACACCCAAGCGAAGAAGTGGAGGATCGCGGGAAAGGCATCGGACTTGGCACGCAAGGGAAAAGTCCACAAGTAATGAGAAAAATCATCAACCACCACAAGATAGTACTTATATCCGGGAGATACGAGTACGGCGATGTCCACAGTCACAGTGTACGAGATCAAAAATGCGAGCTGCATGGGACGAAGAACTGGAAAAAGGAAGGCGGACATGACGACCCAACTGGCACGCATGACACAAGTGCTCATCAGGAGCGCGAGAGCAAGGCACAGCGGAGCTGTGACTGAGCTGTGTCAAAGCAGCCCGGCCGGGATGGCCGAGACGACGGTGCCACGTAGTGGAGGTGGTGGTGGCAAGGGCAGATGCCGAAGGAGGTGAAGTGGAGGGCACAGGAGGTGCAGCGGAACTAGGAAAACGAAGGGTGTATAGGGGCCCATCTTTGTCACAACGGAGAAGAGGACGCCGAGAGGCCAACTCCCGCACGGTGAGGCCACAAGGGTCAAACTCAACCGAGCAAGAGTTGTCAGCTGTGAAGCGACGAATAGAGAGGAGGTTGTGAACCATACCGGGAGCCACAAGAACATCAGGAATATGAAAGGGGCCATGGGCGCCGGCGGTACCCACGGACGTGACAGGAAGACACGAACCATTTGCGACCATGATGGACGAAGGGTGAGAGGAAGAAGGTGGGTGGGCGGAGGAGAGCATACCGGGGTCGGGAGTGGTGTGGAAGGTGGCACCCGAATCGGCGATCCACTGTGGGCCGACAGGAGCTGTCGGGCCCATAGTGCTGAAGGAGTGAGCCAAGGCCGCCGAGTCCCAAGCGGCCGGCCCGGGCGAGGCGCCGGAAGGTGTGACCCACGAGGACGCTGCTGGGTGACACCCTGGAGAAGCAGCAGCGAACATGGCGGTGGCCGTCGGGCGAGGCTCACCGCCGGGAGCCTGGAAGGGCCACAGAGAGAGAGGGGCCACCGGAGCGCCACTGCCTGGGGCACCCGGAGCCTGGTGGGGCCACATGGAGATATCCCCGGCCCATGGGTTGTAGAAGAAGGGCCAGGGAGTATCCTCAACCTGAGCACCTAGAGGCCAACCGACAGGCCTGGGCGAGGAGCCGGGAGGTGTAGCCCACGGAGATGGTGCCGCCGGCGCCGGGGTGTGCCCACGGCCACGACCTGCACGACGGCCCCGGCTGCGGCAACCCGTCGAGCCAGCAGCAGTGGGCGGCATGGCGGGAAGAGGAGAGGCGCTGACATAGGCGGCGGGCCAGCTCGCGGCGGCGGCTGCGTTCCGCGCGCTCGCAGCACCCTGGAAGGTAGGGGCAGCGGCGGCGGTGCCCTGGAAGGTGCTCGCGGCACCCGCGGCGATGGAGATGGTGCCCACGGCAGCACCGAGGCCGGCGATCACGCTCGCGGCACCCAGGCCCGCGGCCGCGGCGCTGGGCAGCATGGCGCCCGCGCCCGCGCCTGCCTGGAAGGCTGCAGCGGCGGCGGCGGTGCGAGGGTCGCTGTATGCAGCGAAATCGGGGGGTCCCTGCACCCAGGACGAAGAAGGAAGGCCGCCCGTGCCTGGGCCGGCGAGGAGGGACCAGGCTGCGGGTGGAGGAGCGTGCAGGCCGGCTCCTGGAGCTCGCACAGAGGTGTAGGCGCCCGCGACCTGGGACCAGGAAGGAGGTGGAGGCGTCCAGTCGGCCATGGGGGCGGCGGTGCCAGACGCCGGGGGCCCCTGCGCCCAGGAAGAGGAGGGGGCCAGGGCTTCCTGACCCGCGGCCAGGCCAGCAGAGGTGGAGGCGCCCGCGACCTGGGACCAGGAAGGAGCGGCGGCGTGGTCCTGCAGGAGCGGATCGGGGTCCTCGCCCCCTCCAGTTGCGCCGCCCCCACCCGCTCCGCCTGAGCCAGCGAGCTCCCCTTCGGCCGCGAGGGCGAGAGCGGGGGAGGACCCGGCGGGCGGCTGCTGCGGGCCGTGCGGGGCGAATCCCGGCTGCTGCGGGCCGAGACCGAGAGGGATGGCGGGGGAGGAGGCGGCGCTGGGCGACCGCGGACCGAATCCCGGAGGGAACGCTCGCGAGCTCCCGTCCAGGCCATGCGGAGCGCCGGCGCCGTGCGGAGCGCCGAGCAGAGGACCGGCGGCGGCGGCGGCTGCAGGGCCGCGCGCGCCCGCGACGGCCGCCCAGGTAGGTGAGGAGAGGGGGGGAAAGCAGCTGTAGGAGGTGGGGGAAGAAGGACGCGGCGGCCCGCCGGCCATGGCGGCGGCGCGCCGGCGGCGGCGGCGCCCTGCGATGCGCCCTGGATCGGGATTTTCGGGAGAGGAAAACCCTAGGCAGATACCATGTTAGAATTGGTATTCTCTATTGATTTTGGCTAACCCTAGAAGGGTAGCTATATAGTGTAGCATACATGGGCCTCATGGGCCTAGCCTCATGGGCCTAATACATGTATATACTCCAACAATGAGGCTTGTATGGAGGAGGGGAAATAGGTATTCCATTTCTTTCCTCCACTTGATCCAGTAGGACCTTCATTGTCATTGAGAACTGAGAATTCTTCATGTTCTTTGTTTTTACTTCCCCTTCATTTTCTTGATGAAATTTTGTACCATGTACAGAGCAGGGCATAACGAATAGGATGCACCAGACCAAAAAACTTCTGGACCCATATTAAATTATGTAGGCTAACATGAACTAAATCTAGGTGTTCCGTAACAAAATTCAATTGGAAGCTGCAGTCACAAATATCAATGTACCAACTTAAGTTAGCAGACTCAGGCTTGATTCTGAAAACCTATGGTACATGAACAGACAATGGAATGGGATTTTCTTGATTGGAAGCTGCAGACACGGATATAAATGTACGCACTTGAGTTAGCAACCTCAGGTTTGATTTTGAAAACCTATGGCACAGCTAGATTATGGAATGTGATTTTCCAATTAGTTCATGTAATATGCTTAGAGATCAAAGTTTAAAAAAATAATTATGTACAAGCCATACAGTTATGAAACGAGCATCCTATGATGCAATGGAAAGAAGGAACCTCGATCTGGTTGCACAAGGGAAGGAAAGGGAAGGGAAGGGAAGGAAAGGGAAGGGAAGGGAAGGGCATACCAGTACGATGCTTGTCACTAGCAAAGTGCCCGGCGGAGACTTGACGAAGGATGCGCTGCTTGCCCAGCCATCGCCACAGAGTGACACACCTGGTCACTGGAGGAGCAACAGTTCCAACCCTAGCAAGAAGGCGGGGATGAGCCAAGAAGAGGAAGGGGAAGGGACAAAGCGAGATGGAAGAGGTGCACCTGGATCTTCGGCGCTGTCGTCGATGTCGATGGCCGCGGCAGCGCATGGAGGAAGCAGCGCCGTATGGGAGCAGAGCAAACCATACAACGCGAGTGACTCTTTCCCAGCGTGTAGCCATATCCAGGTTCCTCACCCTTTCACCTTGTCATACCTATGTAGTTGTAAGGCCTACATTGACAACTTGCAGTAGTAAAGGGACTTGTTGTAAAATTTTTTAAAAAAACTTAAAAAAAACAGATTTGAAGGCTTGATTACACAAAGTTAAATAATCAGGGGATCAAATCAATTAACATTGGACTGAGAGCTTGGCTGCACAACCAGAAAAAGTTCAGGTATTAACTATGCAATTTCACCACAAACAATTGATCATATTCAACTTTAGCATAGCAAGGTTTTGCAAACATTTTTCCATGTACAATGTTGATATTATGATTTAGTAGTTAACCTCCTATAATTGCACTATGCCTATATGTGGTTAAAATCATATTCACAAAAAGAATACACGAGGATTGAATTGGTCAGTTCTAAGGGAACAAGAATATAGTATAAGCTAGATATTAAATTAGTCAGTTAAGGAAGTTCAAGGCCAGCTAGGTGACATAAATGGTTCAAGGCCAGCTAGGTGACATAAATGGTCCATGGAGCAGTCCAAATTGCATACCTCCTAAATCATCATCCTACTTCCTTAATCAATTCACCTCCATAGTGTTCAGCGTGATAAATAAGTTGCAGCATGCACCCTGCAGCAAGAGCACACTACAGATAACTAGATATGTATGTATGCCTATAAAAACACTGTTAATAATAGTATTCGAGCATTCATGACTAACAAATTGTGTCAATAAAGCACCCATATGCAATAATATGCACATGTCCATATACACCATGTGAAACATTCTATGAAATGGAAAGGGGCGCATGGGCCTCAACTGTCATGAATTGACCACTGGGCCTAAAAAATAATTAATAGGTTGTACTTGTACGTCTGTGATAAATTAGAGACTAATATTTCAATCATATTTTACTATCCAGAAAACCAGACAAGCAATTTTCATGGTGTTCCTTTGTCATAAGATGTGTTTAAACAGCAGAATAAGCAATATTTTTCTTTTAGGATGAGCTAAGTATTTTACATAAAATAGTTCAAAGAGTCAAATAACAAATTCAGCATATATACTAAGAGAAAGAGAAAAGAAATCAAGCTGGAAAGTCAAACAGCTAAAGTATATGGGTAGATGTATAGATGAAGTTGAATGTATTTTTTTATAAGGAAGCTGAATGTATTTGGTTCATGTATTCAAATCAAAAGAACTACATAAAAGAAGATGGGGGTGGGCCGGGGGGGGGGCACCAACCATTTACAATCCTAGTTGCTATTTACAACTTACAAGACATGAGTTCCTTAAATTTCCTAAGCCAAACTGAAGGTTTCATATATCTGTTTGACTTTACAGATTCAAATGCATTTTTACATATTTTGTCGAAATTAAAATGGAATGCCACTGAACATGTTCAGAAATGTGACAACCTATCTATGCTACTCAAATATGAACATTAGTATTCGATAAATTTGAACATTTTGACAGCATGCAGTCTTTGATGAACATCCTGGCAAATGTGGCTTAACATTTTATGCTGAACGTTTTTAGAAAAATGTCACAACACATTTAGTAATGAAAACAAGCTATGTGGTGTGCGCTACCTTATAAAACACAAAATGAAACAAGCTATCTAGGCTATCTAGTACATGTCTGTACGGTACTTTTCCAGATTAAATAAAATGGTGGCGAAGATCAATGAAAGTAATTTTCCTGTATCTGTAGAAAACTAATGGCATAGATCCAAGGCTGGTTTGGTTGACAACGAATATTCACTAGGGCCTGGACCGCTCTTCTAGATTACTAACATTTCAGAATTTCTAACTAACAAGTTGCAATAAGCTTGAGTGCAAAATTAATATGAAAGAGGAATGACAGCCAACATCAAGACATCATAAAATGAAACAGCAGTCAAGGAATCAAGAACACTTGTAAAACGCATGGGCATAAAATACTGCAATCCATGCCTTTACAGGCTTTACAAACTTTTCACATGGGTATAAGCTAGATGGATTGGAAAGTCCTTACAGGTTCATCAGACTTGCCTTCAGATTCTTCATCCTAGAAGGCCACTCTTCTCTTTCTTCCTCTTCCAACTATTTAATTTTCAAAACAAATCGATTGTTGGTTTTTGAATAAAATAACTAATCAATTGTTACAGGCTTACAGCAAGAACCCTAGGTAGTGTACAAATAAATGAGCATTTTTAATTAGTGGTACGCCTAACTAATGGAACTTTTATTGTGATCTTGATTAACAAAACCAAACTTTTTATCATGTTTTTTTATTGTATGCATGTTTTAGATTGAGCAAAAGAAACAGTAAAATTGTGCTAGCATAAAAAAATTATGAGAAAAGCTCAACGACAAAGACTGGCTATGCTTTTTGAACAATATGATTTCCAAACTAATTTGGGAATTTAATAGCACATATCTTCCACAGACACACCAAACATAACTCCTCCATTAACTTATCAAATCACAGTACCCACTCTAGAAACTGATCTTCCATGGGGCAATATGAAATTTCAATTGGAGCAAGCTGTATTTGATAATATCAAAAACAAGTGCTAAAATAAATCCTTTTTGACTTGTAAAAGTGCAAAAGGGCCATCATGTGGATGAAAAAAATTGAATAGTACAGACCTTTCAGGTGCATGGGCGACCTGAAGTACCAGCAGCTGCAATTATTTTAAGGGTAAAAAAGTTATCTGAAACTAGCCAAAAAGAAATGCTCGTTCGGCTGGCTGAAAAAAATGGCTGATGCAGATTTGTTGTGAGAGAAAAAACACCGTTTCATGGCTGAAAAATAGTGCTGATACAGGAAGTGGTCATCCATATCCCCAAGTAGAAATTAACGAAAAAATTATGCCTAGGAAGAGGCTGTGTGCAGCATTTCTTTTCTGTATCCAGCTTCTAATCTGAGGGCAGATAGTGTGCTAATTTATCACTCATCTTAGCTATCACACAAACCCTTTTCTGCGAAGATTTATGACAGTGAAGGAGGAATAAAGTTACATTTGAATCAAGAATAGGATAGTAACAATTGGTATTACTGCATCATTCAGAGTTTCAGTCATGGTCATACAATATATGGCAATAGGGAGAAAGGAAAAGTCATGGTTCACCAAGATGTTCAGAGTTTCAGTCTGCTAAAGTGATTTTGGAGATATGTGGAGTACAGAAAAGGTGCACATCGAATTTCTACATAAATGTTAGTAGATAGTGTTGTTGTTGCCTGCAGATCACCTTGCCATGTTGTCTGTTCAGTAAGCATGATGACATGGCTATACCATCATATAATAATTGGCAGATGCATCATATCATCTAACCATCACTAGAATAAATAACAAAGCTACATTTTGGTTTCCATAAGAACTTTGACACCAACAGCTTACGAGCATAGACGTTGGATATGCTTCCCCACATAGGATTAAGAGTTAATTACCGATGACAATACTTGAGCAAGTGTATGCTTGAAGATAGCTTCAGTTGTGGCATCCAACATGGTGTGGCTCTACATAGTATATAAGAATGTTTTTTGAAATGATCTTCCTAGGCTGAAATCCAGGAACCTGACAAGAACAACCAGCTTGGACATCAGGACAGACTGTAGAATATACAGCATCACATGGTAAGTGACAACTGAAAGACAGCATCCTTCTCTGAAGAAACACTGTATAGGGTATATCTCTGTCCCACTTTTGAATTCTGATTTCTTTTTAATGATGTCTAGTGCACTGTAGTTATGATAAATTGATACAAATTTTGCACATGTGGACAGAATCTGGAACATGCAAGCACAGCTTACTGTTTCCAATTTCAACGTGCTTTACTAAATGCACAAAGGAATGTGAATGTTAACATACACTTGGCCACCCACAAAAGTATCAGTGTGCTAAGCACTGCGTAGACCATGGCCCATTCATAAGCACATGATCACAGAAGCATGTACCCATAAAATTTGAAGTGGTAAAGCTTAAAATGCCTTGTTGTGCCAGGGAACATTTGCAACATAATCAACCTCATATAGTCAAAAAGGAACCAATGTGTTTAGAAATTTCATGTGTGTCCTCGTCTACATGTTTGCAGCCAGCTTGCAAAGAAATGATACCTTAGAACGTTTTGCGAACTCCTGTAGCACGGTTTGGTAGCACTTCGTGAATGATGGAAGTAGGTACCTCCACACTGAACTTAACCTACAAAGAACAGCACAGGTAGCCTTAAAAATCAAGCACAGAAATGTTCCACCATTACTCCTTTCAATCTCCTTCATGGTAAACCTTCTCCAGCAGTCGTACAGATTTACAGCTGACACATCGGACAAAGTGTCGACCACTAGAGAAGGCTTAAGCTACACAAGCACTTCATTCATAACGCCAGCCCAGGAATCTCAACTAAGAGTAGGTGGTGTTCCAATCGGCAACAATCGCGATTGCAAATCAGATAGCTTAAATTATATATATATATTATATATATATAACAAAAAAGAGAACCATCAGTAGCGAATAAAGTACGAGCCGAGCCGAGCCGATAGCACTGAGGACATACACCATATTTATATGATAAATTGATAATGTGCAGACACTTGGGGGCATTGTCATGGCAAATGCCCTTTGCTTTGCTTCCTTCCCTAGTCCTAGTTCTCCACCACCGCCTCACCCTCTTCCTCGCCCTCGCCCTCGCCCTCGTCGTCGGTGACCTCCTTGGCATCATAAGCGTAGCCAAAGATATTGTACTGGTCGAGGAGGACCTCCCCGGCACGCCCGAAGCTTCGAGAGAGGAGTAGGCTGGCGCGGTAGCCCTCTTGGAATAGAGGGGATCTCTTGGCGAGCTCGTCTTCGGGGGATCTCATCGACGCAGTTGAAGAGCCCTGCCTTCATGTGGTCAATGTATCGCTGAGAAACCAGATACTTGACCACCTTCTTCTTCTTCTTCTTCTTCTCCTCCTCCTCCTCCTCCCCGGGCTCCGGACCGCCGGGCCTCCGCCGCCATCTTGGCCCTCGCCTCCTCCGCCGCCGGTTGGCCCTCGCCGTCGTGGGGGAAGCACTTGGTCTCCATCGCCTCCATCGCCTCCTCCTTGAGCCTCGTGGATCTTGTGCACGTCGACCGCTCTCTCCGCCGCCTCCATCATCTTCTCGCGCCGCGCCGCCGCCGCCGCCCTCTTGCTCTTGCTCTTGGGGACGCCGCCTTGGTCTTGATGAGGTTCCGGCGGCGGACGACGGCCGTCATGGACCGCGTTCGCACCATCGCTGACCGCGACGGAACCCTAGCTTCTCCTCTTCTTCGCCTCCTCTCGAACGAACTCGAAAATGTACGCCGCCGGAGATGGGACGATTGATTTGGGGGGCCGGGAAGGAAGGACACAAAACGGAGGAGTAATAATATAATATAGGCCCACGCAAGCAGGTCGCCCAAGCCGTGTCGGATTCGATTTCGAGAAAAGAAAAAGGGCCGCCTCCTACGCCCACGAGCCCAACTCGGAATCCTTTTCCCGCCGCGGTTGGGCCTTTTCACCAGTCTAATCTAATTTTCTGCAAAATTCAGTTCACCTCCTCCAGTCTTAGGTTAATTTGTCCTTTTGTAGGAATAGGTTGACTTGTCATTTTTGATCGACCGACTGACACAAAGAAAGAAACCCACCAAATTTGCCTCCTGCTGGTTGTCAGTTAATTTGTCCAAAGGTTTTACCCGATTGAAATTAAAGGTCCAATCAACCGGATGAAAACCAAGCATTTTTTTACTTTCCGTTGCTGTAGAAGGTCAACACCAAATTTTAGTTGCCCTGCATCTTTGCTTTGTTTTATCAGAAACTTCCACACAATTCCCACATCAATTTTGACCAAGAAGCAAATCAAAATATTAAGTTACATAGCACAAGATGGGGGTAAAATGTTAGCTGGTGAGGCATAAAATTTGTGCCCAAAGTTCAACGTGTGCGCAGTTCACTCAAAAAAAATGTGGGCACAGCAATTGACAAAAACAGTACCACAAATTGATACGGCACACAGTCAACAGGTGCACAACAACCATTAGTTGTCACAAACGATCCAGTATGCCAGACCCTTAACAAAAGGAAAAGTGATTAATTCAGTAGCCTTCTTAATTTGGTTAGTCTTAGAAATTGATAAAGCCACAAGGACGAGGGCGCCGTGGGCGCATGGGCGAGGGCGCAGGCCGCCATGAGCTCCTAGCCGGCGCCGCCTTCTCCCTATCGTCGGCGTCAAGCTGCTCGGCCCCGGCGGTGTACCCACGAGGCGGAGCGCCGGCTCTCCACGCGGCGAAGTGCGCGCTCTCGCCCGCAGGGCGCACGCGGTGCCGGGACGGCCCGCGCGGGGCAGCAGGACGGCGCACCATGCGCAGGGGCGGGGGCGCGGATCGGGGAGCGGCTAGGCTCCTCCCGGCCATGACGCCCGCGTGCTCAGGCGCCCAGCGCGTGCACGCCGACGACGGAGCAGGCTGCCGCGGGCGTGGGCACGGCGCACGCCAATCAAGCATGGCTGAGCAACCGGGCAGCGGTTGAGATGGGGAGGAGGTGGAAGGCGGTGGCCGGCAACATCAGCGGAGGACCGGCGGCGACGACGAGGGGTGGCGTCGGTGGGCGGTGTTGGTGTCGACGATGTGGATCGAGGCGCTGATGGGGACCAGGCGCGGCGGGCCAGGTGCCCAGGGCGGCGGCGCGCAGCCTCGCGGCAAGGGCTGCTCACAGCCTCGCGGGCGCGTGCGACCAGCACCGCCATGGCCTCGCGGTGGTGGCTCACCCGCCTCGCACAGTGCTGTGACGGAGGTAGAAGATGAAGATGACGTATGGGGCCCACATGTCATTGAGAGGAGTTGCTTCCCCATAAATCAGAGAGGGATGGAGAGAAACGGGGCAGGGGCAGGGAGGTCTTTTCCCGTGCCCTGACAGCTGCATTGTTGTGCCACGTCATCAAAAGTGGTAAAAGTGTATGGCTTCGCGAGGAACGCTGGTAAAAGAATATGGGAATTCGCTAGAGTGAGATCCGGAGAGTTGGCCTCCGTTATAATGGTAAAAAGTTATATGCCCCGAGTGGCGGCGGCGGCGGGACTCGAGCGAGCGAAGGTGAGGTCCTGAGTTACTTTCACCCTGAGAGAAGTGCGGAACAGAATGAACATCCAACGTCTGAGATTTCACTACAGAAAATCCAACGGCAAGATCAAAACGCGCTTACAGTAAGTATGTTGGGCCTTTGGCCCATGTCAGCTAACAATAATTTGTTCAAAGATGGGCCGTCAGCTAACAAGAAGATCGAACGGCAGGGCCACCGCGGCCCGCGGCGGGAAGAGCCCAGCCGGGCGTCGACGGCGGCGTGGAGGCAGCTCTCGCGCCCGTGCTGGTACGACCGCCGCACCGGGACGGCCATCGAGCCGGGGAGGGCACTGCACGGGCCACGGAGCATCGGGGCAGGCCGCCGGCGTGAAGAAGATGGCCGGCAACGCCGCACAGCAGCGACTGGGACAACGACGTGGCCACATATAGTGGACGGTCTTGCTTGCTTTCAGGAAGAGGGAGGGCAGATGAAGATGAAACAAACGCTCCTGATCTCTTATCTGATATTTATAGTAGTAGAGATACAGATGAGACGTGTTCCCACCCAAAAATAAAAGATACTGAGGAGGTGATAAATCTCCGCGCATGCCGCTGGTCCACTCGTTTTATATTAAAAACCTACAACCCGGGGAGGGGTTCTCCCAGGAAGCGGCGTCCACGTGGTGGTAAATTCTGTGGTCCATCTGATTGCTCGTTTCTACGGTTGAGGTTCAACCCGCAAGATTCTCATCTGAATCTATTTTTACCGGAATCTGGCTTCACCTTGGCTCCCTCTCTCTGTATCTCTTCGTTTGTTGCTTCTTGCACTAGATTCTGATTCGTTTGGAGCTATTCCACCCACTCTTCACGCCATAAAAAAAAGAGAGGGTCCTTATCTCCTTTCCTCTCGTTCCTTCCACGGCAAAAAAAAAAAAAAAAAAAAGAGTCGGCCCTCTCGTTCTCCGACACGGACAAGGCGACGGCGCGGTGCCGGCCGCGCACGGCGGCGACGGTGGCCTCCTCCTCCCTCTCTTCCGGGTGTGCCCTCCTTTTCTCTTCTCCATCTCTCTCGGCTCCTTCCCTCTCCTGCCCGCGGCCACGGCACGGCGGCTGCCGTACACGAGCGGGGCGGCACGGCTGCGGGCACCATCCTCTCCCCGCTCTACCCCGACGCCGCCGGCGTGGCTGCTTCCTTGCCCCGCCTCCTCCCTCACCCATGTGATGTTGTTTGTGCTACGGAAACCCTAGACGGGCCCCACACGGCGGCGGCGTGACGGTGCGGGCGACCGCGCAGCGCGCCATGGCGCGGGCAAGCACACGCCCCGGCATGGCATGCCGCGACGGTGCGGTGGAGTCCTCACGGGCGGGTGGGCTGCTTGCCGGTGGCTGCTCCGGCAACTCCACGGCCGAATCCGGTATCTCCATGGCCGATCCGGTGGCTCCATAGCCGATCCATCCATCCCGGTAAGTCTCGTCCTCTCTTTCCTTCTTGCCTGCTTGCTTCTTTTTTTTTTCTTCTTCATATTCTTGTTTTCCTGGTAGTGTTTATTTCACAAGATTTTAGTCACGTTGGGTTCCAGTTGAGCCCAGCAATTATTTCTTGTGATCCTTTTTTGCCCGTGTATGCTCATGCTACTGCTGGTTTCCTTCTCTCGTAGGTCAAAGGTGCCCAGGGTCTAACAACATTGGAGCAGCGCCAGCGGCATGAAGAATCTGGCTACTGCCACAAGAGGGATGCATTTTCCATATCTGCAGCCACTCTCTCTCATCAGATGGTAATTTTGGATTCTTTATTTGCCTAAAAATTTCAAGGTCCTAAACACCTTTTCGTGGTTACCTTTTACAGGTTGGGATGAAACAAGAGAGGACTAAAATATGTGAGGTCCAGTTCTTCTACAACCGTCAAAACTTCATGCAAATCGACCCCTCCAAGGTTTGGTCTCTTCACAGCCGCAATTATGGAATCATATTATTGTTTGAATGGTGACTTTCAGTTATCCCAGATTCTACTTTTACTTTCTAAATATGGACCTCTAGATGCAAAGAGTATAGATGTGTTTCGATGCTTCTCCTCCTTTGGTCAAGTATGCTTGTCCATAGTTTTTTTACATGCCCTACTGATTTGCTAATGTAGGTCACAAGAACAAATATTTGGTGCCACATGTTGCTTTGAACCAACATACTAAAAAGCAGCTTATGTGGAATACAGCCAGCTTGAATTTGTTTCCTACTTAGGCCCCATTCGTTTCTCTCAGAATGAAGCGCAGGAATAGTTCTGGCCAGATTCAGTACTTTAATTTATATAAGCTCCACTAGCTGGATAAATTCCTGGTGTTAAAACAAGTTATTTGAATGGGCCCTTACAGTGCTATCATTGACTGTGCAGTTGGTAAATGCAATTTGTCAGAATTATATACTTTAGCTCACAAGATGGTTTGCTAGGCACATAGGCAGCTTATCATACTTCTTATAGTTTCAATCGACCAATTTATTTTTTCCTTCAAGTGCACCCATGGGGCCTCTTTGCTTGATATATGAGATTTAAGATTTTTTTTCTACCACCTTGATTTTGCATGTTTTTTCAGTTTTATATATGGAACTGCCAATGTATAAAGTATTACATCTAAATATCAATTGCATTGCCTCTGAGGTTTACTTACACTAATAAAGTTACCTTTTGTGTTCAGTTTTCAATACTGATACAAGACGATGCTGGGTGCTAATCTGAAATGTCAATTTTTGATGTATTATTGCAAATCTCAAATGGGGAGTCTGAACACTTTTCATGGGTTGTTGTCTTTCACAATCAGACAAAGGTTAGCATTCAGACTATTTTTCTGATGGTCTGTGTTTGTGCCTCTGAATGGCAGTGACATAGTACTGTTATAGCCTACATAACATTTATATTTCGCCCACTGCCACTAAGAAAAATGTATACTGTGGCGTTTCCTTTTCCTGAGTTTTTGTTGTAATGTTTGCATATAGAAAGCAGAAAAGTGTATGAAAATGGCATGTGATGACCAAAAAAACTTGGATTTATTTGTTTTTTCTGTTGCAATTTGAACCACAAATGTTCAAGAAGCATCTTTCGGTAGTACTTAAGAATTCTGAAAGATGCAGGCGGATATCAGTCTATCAATGGGCACTCAGGGAACTGAAGTTGCCAAGGAGAGTTCTGATAGTGATATTATTATCTTGGATAACGATTTTACATAGTCATGAGGGTGCGTTAACTGTCTTTATCTTTTCTTGTTAGCCTCTACTACTGAAGTTCATGGCGTATGTTTATGGCATCAGGTTTCAGTGTATGTCAACATACAAAAAGTTTATGCAGTTCCAACTACCTATCAACGTAATGTGTTTGCTGCTGTCAGTTCTGGAAACATGCCGTTGAATGCTGTTCAGGTCTGAGTTCATAACCTTTACTATTATGACATGTATTTGTACACAAATATATTGTAAACTGCATCATTTATCACCATTTAATTTGTACAAACTGCCAGATACTTCACAGCTTCCTTCATTTCTGTCCATGTCCAGATAGTATTTCTAAAAAGATTTGAATTTATTAGCTGTGTCTCTGTAGTGTTGGATAAAATTATTTTTTTTTCTACCTTGGCTTACAGTTGTTGCTCTGGGTTTTGGGTGCCATTGCATTGGCGACAGAACCTCCAACAAACCATCTTATTGTCAGTAGGAACAAGGTTTGTTCTTGTGCATGTACTATATCTGTTCATCTACCATCTTGTGGAGAGAAGGTATCCCATTGATAAGACATTATGGATATGGGAGTGAATTGCCGTCTTCCTTCATTGTAGACACTATTTCCTCTGGTCACAAATTCATTGGGCCGTTGACGAGACAATATTTAGCAATATGTTTAGAAATTTAATATTCTAGATAGAAAAAGCAAAGTATTTTCGTGATGTATGTGCTAGCATCAATCTTGTGCTGACAATCTATGTGAAATTTTAACTATTGGTGATGTCAAAGTCAATTTTTTGTTTACTTATGGCGGACTTAGATGGACCTACATCTTTGTGTTCAGATAAAGTATTTCGCAATAAATTGTAGATACAAGAATGTTCATAATTTTAGTTGCTAGATCATTTCAATTGCGTTTAATTTCATATTGTGCATGCTTTCCCGAACTCAATTTTGTTTTATTTACATCCTCCAGCTGCTTTGCCCTGAGATTTTTGTGCTCCAAAAGTAGCCAAGATCCAAATCTAATATTCAGCTCGATAAGTGCTTCTTCAGTACAGGTAGGTTCATAATAAGGTGATAATCTTGGCACATGCAGTATTTTTTTTTTCTTGCCTAACTACACTGTCCAGTACCTCGTTCTAAAATTACGTTGTCGTTGTTGGCCTCCTGTGACAGTCCAGTACCTCGTTCTAAAAATAATTTGGCTATATTACGTGATTTCCATCCACGTTTAACTTTCCCAATCCTGTCAAACATGGTTCCAAACTTGAAGCTAACTGCATGCTTGCTGTTTTTAGTTTACTCCAATTTGTCCATGTCTGTTTCATGAATTGCTTCTTACCCTACCAACTGATCCCTTCTCTGGTATAAATTGGATTACCTTTGGTTTCCTAAATTCATTTGTATGCGCCTTTTTTAGGCAGCTGTCACTTGGAAAACATTTGCTTTCTTTTAGGCGGCTGTCTATTTCCAAAGGCAAAACCTCTAGGCACCCAGTGAAATATTTATATTGCTGTTACAGTATACTGGCTTATTTGGTCTTGCAATATTTAACTAATAGAACTTATTTTCCAGTGTATTCCCCCGACCATATCACAACTCCGAAGGAAATGCTCCAACAGACCTATATGAGACACGGGTTCTCACATCTGAATGCCACACAGGTATTTTCCCCTTTACAGTTCTGATTGTACTGAAAGCACCTCAGTAAAAACTTCGGTCCAGTGTGCCTCATATCATCATGTCATAATTGAATGTCTTAGTTAACTATTGCCATATCTCGGGAAAATAGTCATAACCAGACATAGCTTTGTCTATATTGTATTTTGTTTTTCCCATTTGTTTCCCCTGTATGTTTAGAGCTATTACCTCCAGCTACTGTGGCAGCTTCCTCCTACATAGAAGATAACTGAAACTTAGATTGTGCACCATCTGCAAAATTTATGCAGATTGGAAACTAATGGGTCACAAATTTGTTAACTACATATTTTTAACTAGCAGTCCTGTCTATTTAGGCAGGAGCCTTGTTTACTTTAAATATTACCTTAAACTAGGTTTGCTAAGCAGGCTGGGCAACCTTTATTTAGATTGAGTTGTGATCATCTGTACATGTTTCGAAATTATATAGGTGGTGGCTACCACATATATTGACACGTAATAAATTTATTTGCTCGATTGTTATTAGGTGAAAATAAAGATTGGTACAACCGTCCTTCCATAATTTTCTGTGCCCTAAATAAAGATGCAACTTTATATTACATAACTGAGCATTTGACAAATTATCTGCTCCTTTGTAGAAACCAAGTGTCCACTAAAGCCATCGTGTCTCTTGGTCGAGCGCAACAACCTACAGCAATGTCATGGTGCATGCGACACCATCTCGAAGATAAAAATACGTGCGGTTCACAGTGCCAACGTCGAACTGCCATCTCTCTCTATTTGTTTCTTGCTAATGAAACCATATCAAAAAAGGGCAATGTATCGGTGCCAGAGCTTCAGCATAGAGATTGGGACTACTCGATAGCTAAAAAACTTAACAGTGTTATCTTCTGTGATTTTTGTTTATGCACTACTTTTAGAAATGTCTTTCACGATCAAACTATGAATCCTATCTATGTATGCAATATAAATTGGAACTCTGGTCAACCTTCAAGCCCTCCTCTTTACTGGACGCGCAAAAGCGTGCCAATACGGCTCGGTGAGAGAATTCCATGTAAAATAACTCCGTCAGTCACATACTATGTAACAAAATTATATATCCTAGATAGCCTGGCTACCAATACGGCGCGCAAAGGCGCGCCACCCTAGTAGTCATACAGAGTGCGAATAAATACGTGCCAGTCCTTGTCCAAAGGCCCACCACCACCGCCCGACCATTGGTGCTGGTGCTGATTTTATTATTTTCGCACCGCCCCACCACCACCATGCACTCGTCGGGTTGCATGAATGCAGATGCTGATTTTATTATTTTGGTTGCTGACCGACTGGCTCGCGGATCTCGACGCCTCCCTCGCATTGGCGCCAGAGGCCAGAGCCACGGCCGCATCTCCAGGCAAAAGTGTTTTTAGGCACGCCCAGCGACCCTGCCCGTCAGATGAGCGTAATCCAACGTTAATAACTGTCACTTGTCCATCAGCCCACCAGTGCGTTAAGTTACTATAGAGTACAACGACAACGTGGCTTTTTAAAAATTTATGACAAATCCACTCCCTTTACTGAAGCCGTTTTCAAAAACATTCCTGCCTGCTTAATGCACAGTAGGCGTGTTCTAAAAAAAAAGAGAGAGAGAAAACCATGCCTCCACCCAATTCCCACCGAGCAGGTGAATTAAATCCACAAAAAAATAAAAAAATCCCGTGCCTCATTCCGAAGTACTACTCCATATTGGAATGGATTACCTCTAGACTGTTGGTTGGAGAGACAGCACTATGCATCGACTTTAATAACGTTATTACACACGCAGAATTTTTTGAAACAAACTGATGAAAATTCTGGGGAAACAACAAGAATAATACAAAGAGTCCCAGCAGTTGTGAACTAAAAATTCGTAACTAATTACTACTACAATAAATCCATATGCGAGAAATATTCAAAATCTTCCTCGTCTTGCTCGTCTTTATGAGGACATTTGCAAAGGAAACCTCCTGAAACACAATGTAAGCAGAACTTAAACAATCAGCTAAACTTTACCCAAGCATATACTCATTTGCCCTTCTGTCTGGTGTTACAAATGGAATAAACTTGTGGCAAAATAAAAATGATACGCTAGGCCTTTCTCTAGGTTTGAATTAAACTAAACATGTTGCCACTTGCCAGCAAAACAAAAGATAGAAATAGAGGACAGTGTGACTGGGTGAATGAAAAATGGCTTTGGCCTTACAAGCAGCACTCATTTGCCCTTTTGTCTGGTGTAACCTGCCTGTTTCAGTTTCAATGATCTACCGTATCCAACTCTAAATTTTTTCAGTATAAGCCACAAAACATTGCCACAACAAAGTAGGCAACCATTATAATAATATCAAGGCGATTTTTGCCACAGGACACTGAGAAAACATGCAATTGGCTCCAACGGGAGGATTTGCCGAAACACACCGCAAATTCGTGATTGTTTGCCCAGACACACCGCGCCGATTATTTTATTCATTTCTCAGTTTTGAAGAGAGAGAAGGTGGGGGAAATGTCTTAATTGCCCTCGTCTTCAACCTCTGTGCACTAATTTTTGCTACAACACACTGCTGTTGCTAAAGTGCCATTGGCCGCGTCTTCTTCCCGTCCTCGACCCATCGGGGAGGGAGGACGCCCGCGCGCCTGGAGCTCGACGCCGGGAGCAGAGAGGGTCGCCGCCTTGGCTGCGCCGTTGAGTCCGCGCCGCCGCTCCTCGGGGTGGGCGCGGGCCGCGCGCCGGTGGTGCAGGGCGCGAGCTCCAAGAGAGGGTCCACGGGTGGGGGAGGTCGCGAGCCCGCAACACGCCACCGCGGGAGGGTGAAAGTCCCTAGTTTGGTTTTGGCTAATTGATGAAACTTAGGACTAATCTTGTTTATCTAAGTGGTTGATTTAAAGAAAGGTTGTCCACACGATGAGCATATTGAATATAAAGCATGACACATGTCATGTGATCAAAGATGAAGATCAAGACGATGCTTGGCTCCATGGACCGGTGTTGAAGGTGAAGGGTTAGTCGAGGCTTCGGAGTGAAGGACCATGCGATGGTGAAGCTCGGGCAAGACTAGGCGCCGATGGACCGATGCACGGTGAAGGGCAAGTGAAGTCGAGGTCGATGGATCGAGACGGTCACATGATGGTGTGAAGTGTTCATATCATTTGGAGGAACAAAATGGGCTCAAGGCAAAGGTATAACCGATAGGGCCATTTTGTTTTACACTCAAGACACCATAGAGGGTGTGAGTGGTTTAGGATCGATAGCCGCACTATTAAGAGGGGAAGTCTTATCGGCTATTCGACGCACGGGTGCCACTAGGTGAATTCATGAAGTGCATTGCATGTAGGGCCTATTGAGCTAACCTAACCTTTGGGAAATGTTTGTGAAAAGCTAACACACAAGCTCATGGAGATGTACACTTGGTGGTGTTGGCACATTTAAAAAGGTGGCGTGTTGGTGCGCTGTGGTTTGCAGGATAGAGATGGGTTTGGGTCCCTCTCTTCCTCCCGCCGAGCCTGTGAGGCGGGATTCGGCGCTTTCGGGAAAAATGGATGCATATTTTCTATTGCGCCGGATGCAAAATTTGGTTGAAATCATGCTATCTCTGTTGTTCAAGTTGGTATACTTGTTGGATAGCATGTTGGAGAAGTTGGCGTCACGACGGGCTGAAAAACAGAGTTTTTGCAGCGCCGGACGCGCCTTGGGCGGGCGCCGGACGCGTCCGGCTAGCGGCGGACGCCGACCAGAAAGTTCTGGTTTCGGCCGTCGGCCGGGCGTCGCGCCGGACGCGGGCCGGACGCGCGCGGCGGACGCAGCCCGGTCACTGTGCAGCATCCGGCGCGTGCTGGAGGTCGACGCGGCGCTGCTGGTCGGACTGAACGTGGGCCGGACGCTGGCTGGTCGCGTCCGGCGTGGGCCGGACGCGGACCAGAAAGTTTTTGAGGCATCAAAGTTCTTGCGGACGCAGGCCGCCGGACGCGGGCCGGACGCGCGTTGTTTTGAACGTTGGGCCGCCAACGGTCGACTGCTGCGGAGCGCGTGGTGGCGCCGGACGCGTCCGGCGCTTGTTGTTCAGGCCCCCGAGGGGGTAACGGTTGGATGTTTGAGGTTGGCCTATAAATATATGGTGGCCGGGGCTTGGCCACCTCTCTTGGCTCTCCCAACTCATTCATTCATCCTTTGAGCTGAAGAAACACTCTCCCTCTCATCTCTCTTGCTTGATTGTGAATCCAAAGTGAGATTGAGAGATCACCTAGTGCATTGCATTGCTTGAGGGCATCTAGTGGCACTTGTGGGTGGTTTAGCCGGTGGATTTCTTGTTACTCTTGGAGAGTACCGCTCCTAGCCGGCTTGGAGATTGTTGGAGGCGTTGGCAAGAGAAGGTGATTGTTCTTGGCCACCTCCGGTTGATTGTGAGAGGTTTGAGCTCACCTCGTGGGGATCACGAAGAGCATCCTAGTGGATTGCGTGTGTCGTTGAGTACCTCGCTTGAGAGTGGTGTCTTGCGGTGCCTTGCGGGGCGAGCCTTGAGGGGCTAGTGACTTGAGGGTCACACCGAGGAACCATCTAGGTGTTGGTCGACACAACGGGTGACGTAGCTTGGCGGTGCCCAAGTGAACATCCGGGGATAAATCATTGTGTTCATCTTGTCTCCCGGTGATTGGTCATCATCCTTTGTGTGTTGCCGATTGTGATTGATTGTTCATCTCCTTGGTGATTGGCAATCTCGACTCGACACGTCGGTATAACAAGCTCCTACCCTCTCTTGCATTTCTTTTGATTACATTCTTGCAAAGTAGAATTGCTTGCGTGGTCGGTCGGGAACCACATCTTGTGTAAACTAAATCCCGTGGGTAGAATTGCTTGTGTGGTCGGTCGGGAACCACTCTTTGTGTAGATTAAATCCCGTGGGTAGAACTCTTGATCACTAGCGGTAGCTATTGTGTGTGCTAGTGATCACCTACTAGAATTGTTTGGATAGGAGACTTGCAACATCTAGTAGGCTAAGCGTAACTTGCTTTCCGCCGTTTGTTTATCTAACGAAGTTTGCTTAGTGAGTTTGTAGAAATTTTTATAGGCTATTCACCCCCCCCTCTAGCCATCTAGGACCTTACAGAGGGCCACCTCGCCGCGGCGCCCCGCCGCTGGAGGGGTGGATTAGCGTCGCGCGCCCGGCGAGGTGAGGAGCGCTTGCGACATGCCCGCTCGCGCACCCATGGCTGGCGTCGCCGTGCGCTCAAGCCTCGCCGGGAGGGAGCAGCGCCGCCGCGGATGGGAAAGCCGCGCCGGCCCGCCGCAGGTTGCGTCCCGCCCGTTTGCGCGCCCATGGCCGGTGTCATCGTGCGCTCAAGCCTCGCCGGAAGGGAGCAGCGCCGACGCAGATGGGAAAGTCGCGCCGGCCCGCCGCAGGTGGGGGGAGCTCGCTGCGCTGCCGCGGATGGAGGGGCCGCGCCGCTCCGCGCCGCCGTGGGTGCGGTGGATGAGCGCCGACGGCCGGTCGGAGGAGGGTCGGGGGCAGGGCAGCGCGGCGCGGTTCCAAGAGAGGACGGCAGTGTGTTGCAGCAAAAATTAGTGCACAGCCAGAGGTTGAAGACGAGGGCAATTAAGACATTTCCCCTACCTCCTCTCTCTTCAGAACTGAGAAATGAATAAAATAATCGGCGCGGTGTGTCTGGGCAAACAATCACGAATTTGCGGTGTGTTTCGGCAAATCCTCCCGTTGGCGGTGTGTGCCAGCCAATTGCATGTTTTCTCAGTGTCATGTGACAAAAATCGCCTAATATCAACTACAACGTACCAGAAAGATGAGGCTGCATTAGACAAGACGAAAACTGCAAATTGCCTTTTCAACTTGATTTTCGTTCTTATGCATTTGGGGAGTACCAGAGTAAAATTCACTCAATCCTATTGAGGACTAACTAAAATCAACGTAAAATTCATTCAATCCTGTTGAGGCCTAACTAAAATTAGGCTGGAATAAAATACCAAAGTGATCATAATCTTTTGAGCTGAGTGATAAAACCACATGTTCCATGGCAGCAAGAAATATGCATGGAGTGAGCAATTAAATCCAGATCTGGTTACTTGCATAAAGGGAAGAGCTGAAAATAGCAATTATGTATCAATGGAAATTTTGGCATGGCAGTGTGTTGCACCACTTGTGGTTTAAAAATTAAAATCTTGAGAACAGGCCACTCCAAACCAATGAAGACCTCATTTAGTATATCAAATATTGATTTCCCTATCAGTATGCTTCGTTTAAGTTTTAGCCCACTCCAAATAAAGCAGGAGCTAAAACTTTCCCGATTGTTTGTATTACATAGGGACCATTCGGGCATATCTATTTTAACATGCCCCTAGACAAGGACCCATGACAGTGGTCCTTAGCAAGTAAAACAACTTGATTAAGGCAGAATGAAAGCTTGAGCGATAGACAAATGGAAATGGAAATGGAAATGGAAATGTAAAGATAGGGGCAAACAACACTCACTGAAAGAGTAATATAGCTGCAAAACACTGGGTATGTTAAAGAATCTTATTGAATATTTATCCAGAAAGTTAAACTGCAAAGATGATTAAAAGTCATATACTCAGAATGCATCAGAATTTAAGTGTCACACTGAGAAAATATGCTGAATGGATGTTGAAGAGCAATACCTGAATCTTATTTGGGGGCATACATGTAACGTTATTAACCCTCAGCGTACACGGTACAACAACTAACAGTATCAGTTTCATCACCGTCCTGAAAATGATTTAATAGTAACCAAGAACAAGTCATGTCGGCATATTCCAAAGAAGCTCAAGGCCAAAAAAAGCAACATAAAAAATTCAGATGATGAATATTACTAACAGAAAACATTTTCTTCGGTGATCACAGTGCCTCAGCTAACCCTTCCTAAAGCAGTCTTGGTGCAAAAATGTTTTTTAATAATTCTAGTGTTGCTGATGCCAATGAGATATCATATACAAGCAATCATACATTGCATAAATAAAAGAAGCTATGTGCAAATTCCAAATGTAGGAAACCAAATTGCCACCACATACATCACAGATAAATTCAAACACTTGTAGAATAAACTGTAATATCACTCACGGCCACCGAACATGTTGCAGTTAGATGTACCTTTTCATTGCCTGCTCTAAGGGCTCTTTTATCTTATATTCTTATAAGGTATGTTGCCCCAGCAATTTGCCACCTCATCACATCTTTGTTTCTGAAATCTCTTCTGTAATTCTCACGAACTCTTTGTATGTGACCCTGCCAATGACAAGCAGGAAAATTACATGTACATGCAGACTGAAAATCTCTATATATAAAAATTGAAATTCTCCACCTTCAATTTTCTGGAATCTGGACTTCTCATACTTCTCTTTGTCATTTCACCCCTTCAGTGAGCTGCTTGCTGCCAGGAAAACATACTTGAAATCCTTTTGGCTAACTGGATTGTATGGAGGAGTGCTTTGAGTGCTTCTCTGTCGTCCCGTACATGAAGCTGTTATTGTGTCCGAAACCAAAGCACCAAAAATTGGCTCTTCCTGTGGTGAGCATCCAGCTCTAGTTGCAATTTAATATAGACCCAATCGCGTGTGTTGAACGAGCGCTGGGCACGCATCAGGAGACTAGATTCTGTCGCGAGCAGCCACGTTGGCACGATATACGTACCGGTGCCAGGGTTCATGCTGGGCGGCTGCGGTGCCTGCCCGCACCGCACCAACCCAACCGCCAGGCTCCAACGACCCAACAACCGGAAAACCGGATCCTCTGCAGCCACGTACAGTGACGCTGCCGCCGCCGTATCGTATCTTACTGCCCATGCCTCTGGCACGATGACGCCCCATGGGCCCTGCTACCTCCCTCCACAGAGAGCCGCCTAGAAGCTGTCTGACCGTGACCGGCCGATTGCGATTGCGTGCGGATGCATGGCAGCGTTAAGTTGGTGAAGGTGAGCATATGGACGGGACGACGCCGTGTACCTGAGGGCTGAGGAAGCTCAATGGAGTTCTGCTGTACGTTCAATGAGTTGTACGTTCTGCTGCTAGTGTCAATCGGTAAGCTTGCTGCTAGTGTCAATCTAGGTGAACATGTTATGCTAGCTGCGCGAGATCAATCGATCGATCAGAAATTCACGTAGCTCGACGACGACGACGTGCGTTCTTGCATAATCTAAGAAAGCGAGAGAATGGAATAGAATTGCGCTTTGTTTCAACCGCGCGTTTCCTGCAGCTGCAGGGCTGATGGGTACGGCGACTGCCCGGGAGCACGCCGTGGTGTACGGATGTACCAGCTAGCGAGGACGGCGACGTGCCTTGGGAGTAATTAAGCACACCCGCTGAAACTGCACTGCCATTATTATATTATTATTTACGTGTGCCCGGCTGGAGAGTAGAGTACGTAGCAGGTGTCAACGGTCAACCGACCGAGAGATGTGACTTGACCCAGGGTTTGCAGGTCCGCTTGAGCACCATATATTGCAGAAGAGATAGATTCCCGTTTCGAGCAGCCTGAATGGCACGCCCACACTGTCACACCATTCGAAGCAAGTCGTACACCCATCACTTGGAACGTCCACAGCTCGTCGATGGAGTTGCCTGGCTCATCTTTGCGGCACATCCATGAAGCATGAGAAGGAAGCGTCTCGAACTCCTTGTCCGCTTATCATCATAAGTGTTAATACCACTTTTTTTACACATTTGGTCAAACTAATAAAGGAATTTGATTTCTTGAAAGCAAGTTGTACACTTACTCCAGGGCAGAGAGCAGTGCTCTCTTGGTCAATGAGGTATATCGATTTATAGATTTGAATCAATTATATTTAAATTTTGCATCCAAAAAATTATATTTAAGTTTGACCAAATATATTAAAAGGGCTTCTAGGTTTATATAAAATTAATATCATTAGATACACTCTAAACTACACTCTTAAAAAATTGTATAATTTTCTTTGACGAATACAGTAAATATTAAAAATAAAAATTGTGGTGGCCTAGTTGTCCGATTAGGCCAGCCTGGTCTTCCGCTCAACCATATGGGATCAGAGACCTAGCCAGCCCAGCCAGACAACCAGACCGAGTGCAAGCAAGAGTAGTAGTAATAGTCACAGTATATCAGGATGTTCAACCAGTATATATCGTTCTCCTTTTTAAGGTGCGAGTTCGATATATAGTCGGGCGATGTGGGACAAGTGCAGAGGTCATTTGCGACCGGCAGGGCAATTCGGCTGTGGAAGTGGGGTGTTGGGCCGGCCCACGCGGCCTCAGATGGATTCCCGGGCAGCCACGCGGTCAAGCAAGGAAAGGAATCCGGGTTGATTGAGGTCACCAATTTATGCTTTGTTTCTGTTTTGCTTGTACTTGATTAGTTCAATTGAAAGTTCCCATTTTGTCATTTTGTTACTTCAATTAAAATTCCAGTCTTAAATGACGACACCCACCCACTCTGGGCGAATTTTTATTCAAAGTTGTCTGCGCATTAACCCTGCCGGTCTGTATGCGCGGCAAGTCCGCATCGCATCGTGTTGGTGGCCTCCCGCATGGCGACCGCAAGTGCCGTCGCCGTCCTCATGGCTCCCCGTCTCGGGCACCTCCACTAGCGCCGCCTCTTGGTCATGTGGCTGGACTCTGAACTGTTCTATTCATTAATTCACTAGCAGTTTCAGTTTCACTCTGAAGAACTCACTGTTAATAATGTGAAAATGCATACAGTTTAACCTCCTTGCCATTTTCAGTTCCAGAACTGCGCAGACAAAAGTTCTGACTTGTTAGCATAACCTCTTGGTCACCCAAATTGTTTGGACACTTTATCATTAGGAAGTGATCACTTGTGCATTTAGTACGACTGTTTTTTTGCCTTTTGCCGTTACCAAGTGATACTTCAGCAAAAAGGCCATCTTGACTAGCCACAGCGTGTGAAACATGCGATGCTTGAAACAGAGTGTTTGAGCATCGATGTATACATTGCAGCTACCGTTGCTTGGAGAAAAAAAAAATCCTGGCACCGTGGAATGTTGGTTCACCGGTGCTCAAAGAGTAAAGAAATATTTTCCAGCCGGCCGGTGGTGTGGCACGCCAAGCAGTGAGACGGTGAGCAACTGAGCATGCAGCTTTTCTGAAACTTTGGGTCCCATGCTACAGTCAAGCATCGAGGTCCACATTGTGGCCATACATGATTTTGGGGCATCGATATGAGGTGGCAGTTTCTCTGATGTTTTTTGAGCACCTGTACGCTGTGGCTAGTCTGAATGATTGCTTTATTCGATAGAGGAAGAATCAGGTTCGACCCCAATGAAATGGAAGTGGAAATAATTTATTTTTTTCCAAGGGGCTAGGATGCTGCTGCTGCCTAGCTATATGTATTTACTTTCAATGAGCAAGTAGTGGTGGTAGATTTCGCCTGATATATGTATCTACATGCATGGTCATATTACTAACTTGAAATGTTATCTATGCAGACTAAAGAGGATTCACGACTAGGTGGAGCAAAGGATAAGAGGATACCAAAGGTTTGGATCTTGTGTTTAGCTTCTTTTCTTGTAGTTTCTTGGAGGTTGCTGATTGTACCCTGTACCTCGGCATTGCAAATTACCTGGTAATGTTACTAACTTGAAATGTTGTCTATACAGATTAAAGAGGAAAGGGCATCCTTACCAACAGCCAAGGGGAATGCCTGTTTGGAACGCTGGATTCAGTTGGTTGGTCTTGTTAGTTCAATTCAGTAGGACATGTGGCTGGACTCTGAACTTTTCAGCCGTACTGAACTGCTGATAGTTGGTGAGTCGCTCTATCATTGCCTAGAAGTTAGTGACAATTCTGCTGTGATCTTGCTCTCCAATAGTCCTGTCATATGTCTGAACATGGCTTGTCTTGGATTTCAGGTTCTGAATCTGGAGGTGATGGACAGAAGCATGCACTGAAAGATCGTGGGCTGCAGAGCTTACACCGGAGAGTGGCTTCTGGAGGGCTTCGGCTGGCTGGTTCAGGACTTCTGGAGGTGTTGCATCTTAGATTATCATACTGTTTGACTGCTCAGGTTGACAGATATGTTGTCAATCGTGAGGCAATTATTCACCTTCTGTCTACTGAACGTTCAGTGCGACAATCACATAACAGCTCCAAAGTTCCAAACTTTTTGATTATGTGTGACTCTGACTCAACCACGAGTTAATGCGTATAAAGGTCTTCTTACATTTTGTTCCATCTTTTCCTTTGGTGATGGGTGATTTGTCTGTTAGTTTCCTTCCCATCTGCTAAGGTTTGTCTGAAATGTCATGTGCAGTTCAACTTACATGCTTGCCTTCCATATGCTGCTCTTCTGATTTTACTTGCCGACTGCATATTTATTCGATTCAGTGCAATCCATACCAATAAAGCAAGCTGGACAGAGATGAATTTCTCTTCGCTTTTCTAAACTGTGGAGCCTTTTATACTGAATTGAATAGATCAGTAACTCAGGAATCATGGTGGATGGGCTTACGCCTCTGCCGGGGGATCGCATCAGCCACCGCACTTCATTGTATGCCGATGACATGGTTGTCTTGCTGACGCCTTCGGCAAATGACTTCAACTGCATCGGGCAGATCCTACAGCTGTTTGCAGGAGCGTCTGGCCTCATCACAAACGCCTGAGAAATGCCAGGCCACGCCAATTTCCTGTCGGGAGGAGGACATCGATGAGTTTCAGGCTGC
Source organism: Themeda triandra (assembly GCA_018135685.1). Lineage (NCBI taxonomy): Eukaryota > Viridiplantae > Streptophyta > Magnoliopsida > Poales > Poaceae > Themeda > Themeda triandra. The sequence continues at coordinate 96,347 of JAENPR010001121.1, read as the reverse complement.
GTTCCCGTGCACCTTGGCACCGTTTCCATGCACTTACTTGGGTATCCCGCTATCCTTGAGAAGATTGACTCATGCTGAGGAACAAGGCTTGGTCGACAAGGTCGCAGCAAGGATTCCAACATGGAAATCCGGCCTCTTGAACAACGCTGGAAGGCTGCTGCTAACCAAGGTCACACTTTCAGCTATCCCGGTGCATGTTGCCATTGCTTGCAGCTTGTCAGTGTGGGCGATCAAGCAGATTGACAAGCGGAGACGAGCATTCCTGTGGGCGGGATCGTCGTCGTGTGTTGGTGGGCAGTGCAAGGTCGCTTGGCCGACCGTTTCCCTGCCGAAGGAGCTGGGTGGCCTCGGCGTCGTCGACCTGCGCTTCTCTGGCTACGCCTTGAGGCTGCGCTGGGAGTGGCTCAAGCGGACTGACCCAAACTGCTACTGGGCGCAGCTGCCGGCGCGATCGGAGAAGAATGTTGCTGCCATGTGCGATGCGAGTTTGTCTGTCACAGTAGGAGATGGAACGAGGGTGAGATTCTGGACAGACAATTGGTCCTCCGTTGGGCCACTGAAGGCATTCGCGCCGGCACTCTATGCAGCGACGTCGAGAACGGGGCGCGGTAGGCCGCTGTCTGATGCGGTTGTGGACCGTCGATGGGCTAGGGACGTGATTGGGGCCACCACGGTCCAAGTATTGCGAGACTTCTTTCGCGTGTGGGCGCTTCATTGGAGCGTGCAGCTTCAGCCGGGTCGGTCGGACAAGTTCAAGTGGAAGTGGTCCTCGGATGGAAACTACTCCGCGGCCGCGTCGTACAGAGCATACTTCCATGGATCCAGCGAGCTCTTAGGCGCCAGGGAGCTTTGGCGAGTCCGTGCGCCACCGAGAGTGAAGTTGTTCTTTTGGTACATACTCCACAATCGTCTGTGGACGTCGGAACGTCGTGCTCGTCATGGCCTCCAAGCGAGTGATGTCTGTGCATTATGTGACCAGGCTCCGGAGACGTGCGCTCACCTGTTCATTGGTTGTAGCTACTCCAGGCAGGTATGGTTCATGGTCTTGTGAGTTCTGACCCTCACCGTGCTTACGCCGTCAGGAGATGAGGATGTACCATCATGGTGGATTCGACAGAGGGCGCGTCTGGACAGTAACTCGGCTAAGATCTTCGATGCCGTTACCCTGCTCATGACTTGGCGCCTATGGAAGGAGTGTAACAGTAGGGTGTTCACACAAGAGCGCATGACTGAGCAGTTGGTTTTCCAGGAAGTGCTTCGGGAGGCTGAGGATTGGGTGCTTGGTGGTTTCGCTCCGATCTCTGCCGTGCTTCAGTCCTTGTCGCAAAATAGTTCAAACATGTAATCAAATTTAGTGGATCCAGTAGCTTGGTTCTTGTGTGTTGCTTGTTTTGTTGGCGGCTTGCTAACGTTACAATGCATGTTTGTAACTTTGTTTAACTCCTCTTAATGAAAAACGGGTGAAGGCCCGGTCGCGAAAAAAAATTGGTGGATGGGCTTGCGGCAGCATGCGGGCTGAGTGGATGTGGGTTGGGCTGCCCACCGCCGCCCCATTTTCATCCTGAGTATGATGGCAGTTTTCTGGCGCGGGCAGCCACGTTGGAACGCTACATGCGTGCGGCAGGAGACCAGGGCTAAGGACACCGTGCCAGGGTTCGTGCCCGCACCCAACCCAACCGCCAGGCTCCAACTACTGACGGGTTCGACCACTTCCACCAGTGGCGGAGCTACAGGGTATGCCAGGTATGCACCGGCATACCCTGCATTTCCGGTGTCCTAACGAGCATATATGCGTCTGTACCTATATAGGATACGAGTATATATCTGTGTTTCCCTGCTGTACGTGCGACTCCATGACCATGAGCGTTAGCACTTAGCAGGCCTCAAATCCGCGAGTACGCGGCCCATGCGGCCATCGACGAGAAGCCAATAGCCCAATAGGAATTACGGATCCTGGCAGGTAGCCAGGCACCGCAATCAGCAGGCAGTGCATCGCGGCACTCGGTGATCGATTGCCTGATCTGTGTTCGACTTCGAGTCTCTCCGGTTCGCCCTGCCCCCCTAGCTAGGCTACGCCGTCGTCGCCAATACGGTTCACGCCGTCGTCTGTCGCTGTTGCCCGACGCCTGCGGACCCGTCATCTCGTCCGGTTTGCCCTTCACAGGCTGCCCTTGGATCGCGCCGGCGTCTAGGTGAATTTGTGATCAAAATTGTTTAGGTAAGATTCAATCTTTGATTCTTTGTTCTACCGCTTTTATATATGTACCGAATTGTCTTTGAATTTTCTTGGGAGGCATACCCTAAACTAAAATCATGGATTCGCCACTGACTTCCACCACCTTCACGCTTCACGAATCTCACGATTAGCTGTCCTCGCCAGCTTGTGACCGTTGGTCGTCGAAGTCCAAGTTCACAGGCCGGCATCGATTGGGATGGAGCACGAAGCTGAAAGCCTGGAACGTCAGCAGCCGCCGCTGTCGTCCGCCATGCATGTACGTTCTCTCATCGGTCCTGTCGCATTTCTGGGTTGACCCGGTCGCATGTTGACTGACTGGTGAGGGTGGCAATGCACGTGGTTCTGTTTTCTGTCTGATTGCGAGCAGGACGCAAGCGTTCGTGAAGGTGTTGACGTTGGTGAGCACGTACAAGCTTCGGCCTCTTACAACTTTTCTAAAAGAAAAGGCAGTGCGTTCGTGAAGGTGAGCACGTGCGGATCGGAGGAAGGTGGACGTGTGGCGGCATATCTTCTAAACACGATTCGCGCAACGTTCTCTGACCAACCAGCGTGGCCACGTCGCCCGCAAATCCCGGCCGTCCGATCGGGCGGACGGACGGCCGAGATCTTGCCAGCCCCGACCTTTTTTTGCAAAAAAGCCCTTCCATTTATTGAAAATCATACCACGATCCCGTCCCCTTCCCCTCCGAGGTCGCCTCGGGCAGTGGCCAGGCCGACGGCGCACTGCCGCGTGCCGGCGTAGCTGTGCAGGCGCGGCAGCGGCCGCAGTCTTCCTCCTCCCCTCACGCGCCAAGGGCCGTGGCCGAGGCTGAGAACAGCCATGCCGGGCTGGCCGCTCACCGCCGACGCTCGCCGCACAGCCCAGCGCGGGAAGGCGCGGGTTCGCCGCGTCCGCCAGGCCGCTGCTGGGGTACGGGGCGCGCCGTCGCGGTCGGCCAGGCGAGCCAGACGCGGGCGCCCCATGGCTGTCCCCGCGCCGCCCTTGGCAACGCGCCCGGGCACGACCCCGCCGCCGGCATGCGCACCCGGGCTCCAGCGATGGGGAGAGCGAGCCCTGGCCGGCCGCCACCAGCGGGAAGGCGCGCGGGCGTGGGGTCGGCCGCGACGCGCGGCCTGGCCGACGATGTGGGCCCCGCCTAGATAGGCGTGGGAGCCGGCGTCTCCACTCCTCTCTCCCGCAAGGGGCGCCGCCGCGGACGCTCTCGACGGAGCCGCGCGCGACACAGCGCACGTGTGCACCGGCGAGGACGACCACAGGAGCCGCCCATGGTGCACCGGCGACAGAGCTGGCTTGCTTGCCGTAGCTTTGCTTCTTGCGATAGCTTTGCTTGCCTGCTGTTTTGCTTGCCGTAGCATGAGAGAGAGAAATGGATGAGATCGATGAATGAGAAACGGACGAGCGAGAGTTCACGGGCACTTATTTCCTAGAAGACCGAGTCCGCTCCTGATTGGTCACCAGCCGTTTGCCTCGGATCGCTGACGTGGAGAAGCACACTGATCACCCCAGCGCGTAGCAGATTTGTGCTTTTTTACTGCCACTAACACATGGGCCCCACTTCCACTCTCACTCCCACTCCTCACAGCCACACCCGGACCCAGGCCTGACCCACGCGTCAGCCAAAAGAGTAATTGCTATGGACACCGGAGAAAAGTACACAGAGTTTTGAAAAGCCATTTTCCCTCGACAGAGAAATTCCAAGAAAATTCCTAAATAAACTAGGTGCACCTACATCCTACACAAAATCATATGTTTGGCCAAACATTAAGCTAAGGAATAAATCCTAAATTTTAAGCTTACGAGGCCTAATTTCTACTACGGTTTAATTAGTTAGATTTTAACTATGTCTAATTAATATTCCATTACAAAATTAAGATACGATTCTCCAATTTAATACCACTTTTACATTTGAATTAAAGTATGGATTCATCAAAAAATAGTATTAAGGCTATCAAGTTTCACACTGATTAAAAAAGCTAAAATTTTTAGGTAACAACAAGTAATAAAAAAGATTAAAACTACATATCCTAACAGTAATTACATTAATTCATCGACAAGTAAATATCAGTGCTCATAAAAATTCTTTGGTTACCATACAAAAATAATCAAAGCTCCTAAAATCATGAAAATTTTTTGTGTAGCCACTCCATGATGTACTCTATGTACAAAAAATATAAAACTTCAAAAATAAAGGAATTTAGATGTATTTTAAATAAACTCTTCTAATTAATAAAAGAAACTTCCATGATTTCTACATTTTCAAATATTCTTTCGCGCAAGATTTGTGATATGACAACTTCTACAAAAAAATCTTTACAAAAATTTGAAATATTTTAAAACAATACATGCTGAATTAGTAAATTAATTAAAAATAGGGACTCTACGTTCAACCTCTATAGGACTCGAAACATATAAACAACAAAACAATACATTGAATCTAAATTAATTTAGCTAGCTATCATTATTCATACTCTTATACTTAACTACAAAGGAAAACAAAAAAAAAACAATGGCCACGCGCGGCAAAGCCGCGCGCCTTTCTAGTAGGACGACTATACACGGCAAGCTCGTGTGGAGGCGCTCAATGAGTTGTCCGTACGTTCTGCTGCGCTGCTCGATCAATCGGTAAGTTTGCTGCTAGTGTTATTCACGTAGATCGTGCGTTCTTGCATATGTAAGACACGGAGAGAATGGAAACTTACGTAGAATTATGCTTTGTTTCGATCGTTTCCTGCAGGCGGGCTGATGGATGGGGTACGGCGACTGGGAGCTGACGAAGGTGATGACGCAATTCTGAATGAGGCAATGCAAGTACGATTCCATCTAGTACTAGACAACGACTGCACTGCACTGCACATGATTAGTGCGGAATAAAAGTTAATACTCCCTCCATTCCAATTTATAAGACGTTTGACTTTTTTTTAACACAAATTTTGACCGTTCGCCTTATTCAAAAATTGTTCAAAATATCATTTCTTTTGATACATGGCTTCCTTTATTAATAAAAGTTCTTCAATACTAACTTAAATTTGACTGTTTTAGTGGTCAAACTTTAGGTTGAAAAAGTCAAACATCTTATAAATTGGAATGGATTAAGTAGTTGACTCCGCAAAGAACGTACGATCCTCCCGCTTGCCGCTACTCACATGAGCAGGGGATACGGTTCACTTCCCTGAGATCCGAATATTTTACTAGTGAACATGTACACGAGTTGCCACTGGGAATGGACTTTGGATATCTCGAGTTGAGCTCAGAACAGTTATGTTTCGTGCTGATTCAGCTGTCCACCTCTATGTAGGCAGGCCTGGGGCCTGAGAGGAGTGGGCTTCCAAAAGCATGAAAATAGCAGAGAGAATCTTTTGATGCGAGTATAGTGGGCTTAGCAAAGTGACCGTGTAGGGTAAGTATATGATCGTGGTAGTCTTAGTGAGGCCTGGTTTTAGACCAACTAGAACATCAAGCGCCCTTCGAGCGCCCTATAGTGACTAGTATAGTGCCCGTGCGTTGCCACGATTTCATTTAAGCGATGCATTTAAAATTAAGAACATGTATCTACTCATAGGAACACAAAGAAAAGAAAGACAACCGATTCAAACAGCCACCCATTTCATCCGAATCATTTTAGGAAAGAGAAGATTAACAATCATGCCACATTTTGAAGCAAATCCATTTGTAGTTCTAGAAGAAAGGCAAATAGAGAGCAACAACAGTAGAGTTCACAACTAACACCGGAATACTACTCAGACTGATGTCTATGCAGTTGTACACAGGTATCCAACATCCAGGATAGCATCTGACAGTTTCAAGTTCAGCACTTGCCAAGCATCTTTATTTTAAGCACAGGAATGGTAACACAAATGTCAAGCAGTGACGGTTGTCTGAGGTTGAACTGGCGATGGCACCAGCCTCAGTCAGCAGAGGCACCAACTTCCCATTGTTGTTCAGTGCCATAGTTCAGTGCCATAGTATCTGCCAGAACAGGTTAACATGTCAGGTAACTTCAGAGAGATGGTCTAGCACGTGTATACATGTCTAGCACGTGTATATGGTCTAGCACGGTTTGTTAATAGTTATTTCATCTACTTCACATCAACTTCATGTAGAAAAAGCTCCTTTGGTACAAGTCTGAGCACATCATTCTTTTTTATTCTACTACACATCAATTCAGAACCATAGAGTTGATGCCTCAGCCAAACTAAAATGTTCAGCTAAGCAAGAAACACTATATGAGTTCATATGCTGGCAGCAGATCATGACAAAATCTCACCTGCTCAAGAAAACCATCATTTGGGCATGCCGACTCAGAAATTACGCCGTGATAGCTACTAAATTCATAGGATCATAGCAGCAGCGGTTCCCTCATGGCTGGCATCCTCAAAAGCATAAACATAGTGGCATAGTGCCAAAATCGTTGGTTAACATTTACATCATGCATCTAATGCCAAAACTAACAAACAATGCTATTTTTAATGTCCCAGATTACCTCTAGAATTAGCGCTGAGCACACGAATATACCTTTATTTAGAGGTTCTTTTCCAAGCACACTCCTTGAATTAATCATTGGAGGCCACTCCCACATCATGCAATGCCTGAAAAAATCAGAAAGCTACCAATTTTGGAATCAAATCAATCACGTAACAAAGTCTGCACTTACACAGGCACAAAATCCACCATGCCATTAGCTTAGATGAATCTTCTTTGCATATTGTTCTTTTATAGTTCCTACTTCCTAGTCTACTTGAAATTTTTTGCTCCACTTCCTGAGTTCCTGTCAAAACACCCAAGGCTGAAGATCAATTGTCAGAAATGCTGTCACCAGTTTTCAGCTTTATGATTATACAAATAAGGAAATCAAAAGAATTAAAAAAATAAGGTTGTGCAGTACACTAATTTTTGAGACAGTAGAGAGACATGACCTGCTGCAGCTTAGCAAGTTTCATAGTCCAGAATTTATATTCCAAGAAGCTTCAAAAGTGTAATATTACAACACTAATTCTTTGATCATGTGTTTTATATTTGCTCCGCACATGCACGTTGCCTTTGGAGACAAAGATCAATATTACAAAGCATACTGACCTTGTAAATGTCTTGCGAGTGCCTTTAGATTTCTGTATCCACAGACCATGTCATCTGCAACATGTTGTTCGAGGCAAATTGTTGTCAGCTAGTCGAGGTTGAACAATAGCTTCTAGTGAATGTAGTACTAATATAGTACTTCCAGTTGATAAAGCATACTTTCAAATGTACCAGTGGCATTAAGCATGTTCCAAGCAAGGCCAAATCAATCAAGATCTATGCAGAAGAACAAGGCTAAAAAAAGGAACAATATACGAGAGATGGAGTGTGCCACCAGCCTTTGCCATGGATGAATTATTCCCTTGTACTATACTAAAATGCTAAAATATATGAGTCAATGTGCACAGAGTGATGAGGTCTTGCTATTTCTCTATTGTATCAACTTCCCTATTTGCAGATGGGTAATCGTGATTGGTTACTGCTACAAAATCATTGCCACAATAGCAGGGAACTATAGATCCTGAATGTGCAGATGATGATATCTCGATGAAAATACAGAAGGGAAATTAACCAACCAATTGTAGTACAATTAGAACATGTATTAAGAATCCGCTTCCTGAGTTCCTGTCAAAGGTTGCTTGCAGATTTGCCATGTTAATTGATCCAATTTTACACTACAGAATAAGAGCAGTTCGATATTAGCAGACTAACTGACCTCTGCTGCTCCACTTACATGGAACCACAAATGCATGTACCTCAAAATGCCTACAGGACAAAAAGGGAAAACCAAGAAACAATCAAGCCTGTATGAACGCGTACATAAAAATTGGTCATATGCGTAGAATAGACCAGTAGCTAGATGGTAGAAACCGTTGTGATCTCTGGTAGGTAGCAGCGTGTCTGGTTGCTCACGAATCTGCATGACCAAGGTGGAGGAGGGGAACGGTTAAGAGTTGTAAAGCTAAGAACTTGAGAAGCGGATCAGAAGGGAACAGAAACCTGCATCTGAAGGCAGCCACTGTGGGGTTCAGCAGAAGCAAGCAGCGCCTGGTGCTAATCCGGCTAGAAGCCCCCAGCGCCCAACCGCTTGCCCCCAATCTGGCATGCCATCGGCTGCAGGAGCAGATCCACGGTCACTGGCATTTGGAGGCGGCGACCATGGCTTCGGAATCTGAGCAGCTTAGCAGTGCTTGAACCCGCACCTGGTCATATTGAATCCGATTCAGACGTTGTGCGGGCGAGCAGCCGGACGTACGTCGTCCTCGCGGCCGTCGTCGCCGCGGCAGCTGGACGGACGGCGTCCTCGCCGCCGATGCACGGCCTCCTCGCCGCGGCGCCGATTCAGACGTTGTGCGGGTTCGGAGCCGGTTGGACGTCGTCCTCACGGCTGTCGTCGCCGCGGCATCCGGACGGACGGCGTCCTCGCCACCGATGCGCAGCCCTCGCCGCGGCGCCGCCGTCGAGGCCCGCGGAGGCGCAGCGGACGTGCACGGCCTCCTCGCCACCGATGCGCGGCCTCCTCGCCGCTGAGGGGCCGCCGCCCGCGGAGCTCGCCGCCGAGGCACCACCGCCGAGGCCCGTCAAACCGCGGCCGCCGAGCCCCACTGCCCCGGCTGTTCCTGCGTGTGGTGGAGTCGAAGAGATGGAGTGAAGGATGGGGATGGCCTCGGGAAGCCGCGTCGGGAGGGAGTCATTATCTCGCGCGCCTCGCGACTCATGATGTGGGCCCACGCGCGGGAGGGGTGGGGGATGAAGATGATGGATGAGTGATTGCGGTGGGGTCGGCGCGGGCGTTGAGGACGCGGTGCGGAGTGTGGGTGATTGAGTTTGATCCAAGCGTTTTTGGCCGTTGGATGTGGGTGAGTGAGAGAAAGATGAGCTTAGAGTTAATCTCCTCCATTAATTTTAAAAATTAGAGATTGTTGTATGCAATTAGATGGATGTACTTAGTTTAAATTAGGAGAGATAATGACTGTAGGGGACACTTTGGTGTGTGGCTTTAGGGATGTTTTTTTGGTGCATTATATGTAGTAGAGATTTAGAGAAAGAAACTTTTGTCCTCACTGTCTTATATTTTTTAAAAAGTAACACAATGATCTAACAACAAACGTTTTTTATAGCCATTGTCATCGTAACCACGTTGTCAGCACACAAAATGAGGCGTATCACGATGACAAAGACATAACAAAAAATATGGAAACAATAACTTCTCCCATTCCAATAGCACAATTACGGTTGTGCTGATTCTGTTCAGCCATCCATTACATAGTCATTCAGTACGATCACTGCACTCTGCAGCTACAGAACATCTTAGTGAAAATTGCTAGAATGGTAATCCAGATATGCTGAGGTCCTTAGAATAGGTTTGGAAACATCAACAATAGAATGATAAGCTACAAATCTGCAATCTGGAGCCATGAGGTTTCTGAAAAACATAGAACTGGCCATTAAAATGATAAGGTGCCATGATGCTGAATATATTTAGCAGTCGAACTACCCTGCAAATAGAAAAAAGGTCATCAGAAACACACTCAAACATGACAGAGCAACGTTCAAAATCAGAGATAAATTACTTAAACCAATATGTGGACGCTTTCAGGTATGATGTTTATAGATTTAACATGGAGTAAAACTCACACGGAATAGTTCAATGGAGGCAAGTAAAGTGGAGTGAGGAGGTACCTATAGGCTCTGCAGCACCGCATGTAAAAAGTTCCTTGATTGTACTCTTGCAGGTGACGCACAAGTCCTAACCCTAGAATTAATAAGTTGTCATATTACATACACAGAAGCACACCATGCAATACACAAATGAAATGATTATAGAAATTATTGTCGGCGTCGCTAACCTCTACTTTTGGCACTCTGTAGACTGAATTACTAAGGCAAGCTGAAAATTTTGTCTCACCACAAATGACAACTTTACTAAGTGTACACCATATGCTCAAGCCCCTGAATGTACCTCATCCTGTGCTCCCTCGACACTACTGCTGACTATCAATGTGCAAGAATTCTGAAAAAAAAAACAACTCAAAATGTTCAGTTCTAGGAAATAGGAAAACTACAGCTCAAAGTACATATATTTGGATAATAATAGTATCATATAATATAAACATTTGTAGCATTTTAAAGTTTCACCTCAGCTGATGGACTCTTTTCACAAGAATGAAAGAACAAGTCCTTAACTTCACCAGACATCTCGGACTATCTTAACAACTGAATATAAATTAAAGCTTTTCAAAAAGAAGATTGGCTTGTCATTTCTGATTGTAACTGAGTCAGATGTTTGACTTCACGGTACATGAATTTATGAACTTCCAAGCTCTGAGTAAAGTACACAGAATTAAAGAAAAGAGTAATAAAGACATATAAGGATAGACTGCAATTAATTTATTTTGAACTAAACAGGTATGACATTGGGCAAGAATACAAAAACTAACTTGCATGACTATAGACACTCTTCTGATCATGTTACTGTGGCAAAACTCGAGTACAAATGTACAACATTTTTTCTCTACCATCCTAAAAAATTAAAACAAGAAGTGCATCTACTGATTCAAATCATAAGTAGAGCACAAATATAATTTCCAAAATACACCAGTTGTGGAAATGTATCGCAAGGAATTCCGAAATAAGGGGCAATGCTTTTCTTCGCAATATTTATAGCTTATCAATATTTCCATGGTTAATTGTACAACCAGTGCACAATGCTGGTTTCGGTTCTAATATACATATCTGGAACCAATTTCAGCTCTGGGACAGGTATGGATGACAACAATACATAAGGGAACATGTATTAGCAGCCTGCATATATGTTTTGAATGCAAAAAACACTTGGGTATAGCATTGTATTTTTTTTGTCAAAATTGAAATTTCAGTGAAGTCATATCATCTATATCATAGAAAAAATCAACATGTAAGGAAAAGAAAAGAACATACTACGTTTGTCAGCCGCTAGGCAAAGCATCTCAGGACATGCAGTTCCTAAATGCCGAAGAAGTGTGGTTGCCATGGTGGTCTAAATAATACGGTTGCAGCCATGAATAGAATGCTCCTTGAACAAGAAAGAATCGTGTAATCAGTAGATTCGACCAGATACCAAATGTTCAAAGATACTGAACTTTTCCAGATGTGCAATCCAAGTCCCCTCCAAAATCCCAAATCAGCTCAATGTAGAGGATGTCAAAGTCAAAATGAAGAAAAATGCCTCGTCCACTCCACGAGACCTATAAATAAATGGCAGTCAAAAAAATAGTTAAAAATTGCCCCATCTCTTGTTAAGATGTTGCTTTTATCAACATCAACTAAATCAATGTTTAAAAAATATATAAAGCAATCATTGTTTACATCAACTAAGACATATAGAAAGTGAACCACACAAGCAGAGCACTTTACCATACCATTCCATCAATATACTGCCAAGCCTCTATGTGGGCTATTTATATTAAAACACAAAGCCACAACATGATCACTGTTTTCACCACTAATAATACTTAAACATTTGGATTATCAACTACATGCACTTGGACTGCCGAACATTTATGTAAAAACTATCAACTGTACATCATTGCAGGGATACTTATTTTTGAGACCTAAAATCACAAACAAAAGTTTCATCAAGCATACTCGAAAGTCTGTATAAATCAGACAGGAGAGTCAGATACACTAACATGACTTCTTTCATATATACTAACATCATTGTCAAAGAGGTTGTGCGCGCACACACACAAAAAAAAAAAAAAAAAAAAAGAAAAAAAAAAAAAGAAGACAAACACAATACATGTTAGATCTTACCATTGTCCCCAAACTCGTAGCTTTGCACCTTGGCCTGCCAGCGAGCAGATCCAGCCACGTCCGCATGAATCCGACCATCAGGTGAGCGGATCTGGCAGCACCAGTATGGATCGTTTGATCTCCTGGAGGTGCCAGACGGGAGCAGAACGTCCTAGCGCCAGCGGAGGAGGTGGGCGAGGGAGAGAAGGGGCACCCGCGCAGGAACACAAGGTAGTGAGAGTGCCCCGAGGCCCTGCAGCTGCGGCCCCCGTTGCTCGGCCCTAGCCAGATCCGGAGGGGAGGAGCCGCCACTCCGCGAGGCAGCACGGCCGGCGTCGTCGGTGCTGCGAGCCGCGCCCTCGCCGGATCCAGATGGGAGGAGCAATGCGGTGAGGAGGGGGTGGGGGGCGCCATGAGGAGGGCGGGGAGCAACGCGCGGCACCACGGGGAGGAGAGCGAGGACGCGAGGGAGGAGAGGAGACGGGATGAGTTTGTGTGGGAGGACCGCAACACAATTTTGAGAGAAGGGAAGGACGTTTTCGCAAAAACGCACGACGAGGTGTGTCGCGCTAGGAGGAGTCCACCGATGCTTGGATTTCTCTCGTCGCAGCGGTTCTTTAACTTACCCCGATTTGTCTTGAAGCTCCATAGATAATGTAAATGTAGTAAAAAATTTAGCTAATCTAAAAAAACTTTAGTCCACACAAATGAGCTAACTTTAGCCGGCTAAACTCTAAAGAATCCAAATAAACAGGCCCTTAGCCTTAGGTAAGGATATGATTACAAGAAGGGGTTGTAACGTCTTTTCGCATGTCCTAAACATTGAATATATGCATTTATACTTAGAAAATGAGATCAATCCTTCATGATTCTAAATATCAAAACAATTTGCGTGAGCAGAGTTATATTTCAAAAGACTTGTGAATTAATTGGAGTTAAATGTAGAGAGGTGCGAATACAAGGTTAAATTTAAATATCAAAAATTCTCGGAGAATCAAGCACATGCGACTATACTTGGGTTGGTTCGACGGGCCGATGTAATGTTGCCCGAGATCCAACAATGGTATCGTACGTTGTTGTCAAAAAAAAAAAAATCGTATTGTACGCGTTGTGCTCGATCAGTTGGGCCGTACATAAGCGCTCGAAATGACATGTTGGCTCGGGCAGGTGGCATGCCGATCGGCCGAGTTTATGAGGCGACGTGGACGAATAGGGGCTCAAGAATAAGAAGGAAACAAACCCCGCTTCATTCCACACCAAGCCAAGAGTAAAAAACAAAGTTAAAATGAAAATGAAGGAACCAAACTTTTTTGTTTTTTGAGGAAACGGAAGAAACCAAACTTAAACGCCAAAGGTGACGAAGGGGCCAGCCGATCATCTACTGCATTTCTACATGTTGCCATTGCCATCATGTTTGTAGTCCTTGCTGGATCAAAGTTTAGTGAATGCAAGAAAGCCCGTGATAGTTGCCTGTTGCCGCGAAATGACATATGCCCAATTTTTTTCCCCATGCTGCCAGATAGTAAAATCGGCTTCCTGCAAACCGCAGTGCTGCTACATGGACATGCACAGTGCTGCTACATGGACATGCACGAGATCAAGGCTTTTTTGTTTGTGTTGTCTTAAATCAAAACGAAGAACAGGCTGTCGTCGTCGAGATCGATCAACCAGAGCCTTTTGGCTCACGTGCAACATGCGCCTCAGTCACGGAAGGTCTCTGAACTTAACCACATGGCTCCGATCCCTGAACTGAACCCTGACGACGCTTGGTGAATTAGTAAATCGTGAGCTGAACTGGCCTGAGCGCGTTTGGTGAATGCAAATCGTGAGTCGAGAAATTGTAGTCATTGCCATCATGTCGCTGTCGGGGTTGTCCTTGCAGGCTCCAGCGGGTCGGCGCCCTTCTGCCGGTCGCGCGCGTGGCTGCCGGTGGTGCGTTCTCCTCGAGGACGGGACCATGGCCCCGCGTGGAACGGGAGGGATATTCCGTGGCGCGCGAGGCCCTCGCAGCCGCCGCTTCCTGTCGCCTTGCGCCGTGCCAAACTGCCGGTCAGGTCAGCATGGCACCGGGGGCGTACGTGGAGTGAAATTTCTTCAGAACTGTCGCCTTGCATGTAGTGGGCACCACGTTTTCCTGACAGCCCCAAATTGCGAGGACTCGGCTGCGCTCCATCTGTGTTGCTCCCGTTTTGAGAAGCTGAAATCCTGGCCTGGGTGCAGCCCTTCGTGCCGGCGGTGCGGTAGCTCGCCTGCAGACGGCGGAGGCCGGATCAGGAGGTGGACTTCCTTCTCCCAGAGAGGGAAAGAGTCTCGTTAATCCGTTCCATGTCTCGTGTGGAAAGAGAGGACATCGCCAATGCCCTTAGTGCACAGAGCTAGAGACCCCACATCGCCCTCTATTTCTGATGACGAGCTGCAGATCAATGATAAGATGCAGAGCAGAGTGGTGGTGTGTGTTGAATGGCGAGTTGCAGATCTATGAAATACAAGTATAATTCCCGCTCGCGAAAAAAGTTGCAGATCTATGACAATTTGCAGAGTGGTGGAGAGTTGCAGCCCTCTGTTACTGACGATGAAAAATCAGTAATTCACAAATGTATGATCCAATGCATAGTATTTCTGAACCTTGAAAAATCAATAATTCACAAATGTATGATCCAATGCATAGTATTTATGAACCTTGAAAAATCAGTAATTCACAAGTGTATAATCCAAACATCATGATAAGAACTTGCAAGTTGCTCTACAGATCTACCACTACCATCAGCTGCATTTAACACATGGATGGAGTTGGCAATGTGACCATTCTTATTCTAGGGCAAAAAAAAAAAAAAAAAAAAAAAAAAAAAAAAAAAAAACTGCAGCAACACTGCTCGTCAAACAGGATCATCTAATGCTAATCACTTTATCATAACACCCATCATCAACACAATTATTATGACCACGACAAGATAGAGCTATATCAGTACACGCCAGCTCTGATGCTCTTTAATTCTTTTGGTCATCTTGAAATTAATACAGTTTCTGTTGCAGCGGCACTTCAGTCCTCCCCTGGTTGAACTAACCAATGAAGGTACAAGTAATAACTCTAAACTTAAATGTTAACCCCCTAGCTAAATATTTCTCAGAAAGTGATAAATGAATCCTCTATCTGACCATATTTACGGTAGCTACAAAACCAACCTTAGAGTTAAGAAGAAAAGAGAAATCTGGATATTGCTCCACCAGCCACTGTTACTCTCTTTTCAATATGGATCTCTCTACAAAACCAAAATTTACCGTAACTACAAAACAAACATGCCTCTAAAGTGAAATTGAATCCTTAAACAGACAATGGTAATGAGAAATCTTACAAGGCGAGTCAAATACGTTCAAAGCAGTCATAGCCAAGCAGGTCTTTCATAAAAGTAGAAAGTGGAAGAAGCCATGATTGCCATATGTTTATGCTTCACCTGGAAACAGATGTGAGATTTAAGATTTCTCTGAAGTGGTCATCTTTGAGGGTACAATCAATGGTGAAAAGGTTCCTTTGATTTGGTGTGGTGATCATGCTCAAGGCATCGTAAACTTGAAATTATTTAAAGTCAGAAAATATAGGGAAAACATTTCTCAATTATAATCTCTCCAGCGCTTCTTCCAATATATTATCCAAAGGTATTATGCCAAAGCATTTAAAGAGGGACAAGTAGGGACAACTATACTCAAAGAGCATTTCATGTATTTTTTGTTTGTTATGCCCAGACTCTTAAGATTAAAGTCCCTAGGCTTGATCATTATGCATAGAACTCTACTGCTATGTACAGAGCATCTCCACTAAGTGGACCTGCTATTGCATTTCAATCTAGTGGAAAAAATAAAATAAAATGTTACAACACAGATTAAGCAAAACAATGGAGGACAACTGACTGCAGAAGGTGGAGGGGGGGGGGGGGGGTGTTCTAACCACATTTTGCAAAGAACTGCAGAGATAGGCCATATGCAGTTTCTCCATTGTTTTAAATAGCGGGTTAAAGTTCTAACCACATTTTCCAAAGAACTGCAGAGATAGGCCATATGCAGTTTCGCCATTGTTTTAAATAGCGGGGTGTTTAGCAGATGCTGTGAGATCAGAAAACTAATCTGGGTGTGTTGCAGAAATATATATAGGACTATTTCTGTTAAATTAGTTTGTGTGAGGTAGAGACATAGCAAATCTTATACACTGCTAACTGTGGGGAAATACACAAGCTAAAATTACAGGAATCACCTCAATGATAAAGAGGTCCACAAGAAAGATTTATCACTGGGACTGCAATGTTTCTTCCAAATTATGTAATAAAATAAAATGCAAAGATTTCAATTTTCCTCATTATTTTGCAAACTGATTCCTGCTGACAAGCTAACTAGGACTGCACACAAGATTGTTTTACCTGTTAACAAAAAGAGAACATTTCTCTAGAGAATTTCCTCATTCACAGCATACCACACAGCAATATCCAAAAAAAAAAAAAAAAGAGCACAGGGCATAATAGTTACTCCAATAAAATTGGCATCTCACATAAAGATGATCAAAACAGTTGAAAACTGAATTCACCTTTTTTTTTGGTCAACACTCAACTGTTGGCTTCATTGAGGAAATAATACTTTTCAGGTAGAGACTTTGCATGGTGCTGATATTCATCCCTTGAGAAAAGTGATATAAGCATGGAAGTAGTGGAATCCTCAAGTGAGAAATTCTTCTCATCAAATTTGGAGAGGTAAACCCCAGCCCTGCTCACGTCACCTTTCTGCAACAGCCTCCTCTTTTCCATGGCTGAAAACAGACCGTCAAAATCCTCTAGTGACCCTTCTTCTATGAGATTTTCTGCTATTAAGCTATAGGTCACAACATCTGGAACCAGACCATTAGCAGAGATAGTAGCAAACAAATCCATCGCATCTTCCTTTCTGCCACTTTTGAGCAAAGCCCCAATCATAATGTTGAGAATAATAATGTTAAGTTGAAAATCCTTAGAACACGGGCTCTGAAACAATTTGAATGCTTCATCAACACAGTTGTTTCTGTATGTGTAAATGTGCCACTCTTTTCCACTTTTTATCATATTGAGATAGAGTTCCTTTGCTTCAGAAAACCTCCCGGTTTTAAACAATCCATGAAGTATAGTATTATAACTCACAACTCCAGGCGTAATGCCATTGCTCAACATTTTTTGGAAAAGACAATATGCATCGTCTATCCTGCCAGCTTTACAGTAGCCATGAAGCAACATATCATAAGAAAAACTGTCAGGTTTCAAGCCAACAGATGCCATACCATCAAGTAGGTTAGACGCATCATCAATTGTACCTGCTAAACAGTGGCCATCTATTATATGAAATAACATTAGGCCTCACACCCATGCATACCATCGTGTCAATGAGCCTCTCACCTTTCATAACCCGTCCTTCATTGCATAAATTACACAATATTGTGTTGCAGAACATGATGTTAGGACGGATTCCTTGATCCAACATTTCAAAAAAATAATTCCTCAGTCTTATCCCATTTCCCACTCTCCTCGAGCATGCTGCAGCCATCGGGTACAGCTCACGCATGGCGGCCTGCCTGGAGGCGGAAAGCGGCTCGGCAAACATTTCATGGAACTTCGCCGCAACAGCCAGATCCGGTATCCGCGACACGCTCGCCGGCTCGCATGTCCACTTGCTGAGAAGGACATGCCTTGCCTGCTTCTCCGGGTTGGGGTCACAGTCAATGGCCTTGCCGGCTAACCTGACACTGCGCCTTGGGACGAACACAGAGTCGTCAACATGCGATACACACCGGATCGGGGAAACTGCGAGCAACCGTTCCTGCAGCGGCAGCTTCATGGATGAGATGAAGCTCGCCAAGGACACCGCAGGCTGAGCGCTTGGGGTCGCGACCTGGGCCACATCCCCTTGGCCCTATTAACCACTTTTGCTTTGCACAGGCCATCAATTACTGTGGTGTATGTCACAACATTTGGTTGAATCCCCCGATCCATCATTTCAAGAAACAGGTTGTAAGCTTTGTCCACTTGACCTTCGGTAAAGAGACCGTTGATGACTGTGCTGTAGAACACCACATCAGGTGGGCAGCTTCCAACTTGATCATTAGACATCATACACAGCAGCTCAAGTGCCTCCTCAGCTCTCTTGTCATTGCATAACCCCTTGAGAAGTAAATTCTATGACACTACACTCGGCGTGTAGCCAAGCTCAGGCATTTGTTGGAGCAAAACATCCATGGCCTCGCGCACCGTCTTTGCGTCACAAAGACCTTTGAGCAGTTGATTGACGACTCTGACATCCACCCTCCAGCCCGTCTTCAGGATGAGGCCAAAGGCTGCCAAGCTATGCTCCAGGTGGCCCATGCGGCAGAAGCAGCGGATAAGGATGCTGTAGGTGTAACTGCTGGGAGCCACCTTGGTGGAGCATTCGCGGATCATCCGATTGAAGAGGGAGACGACGAGCTCTGACTCTGAGGTGAAGGAGGAGCGCTGGCGCCGGCCTGAGGCACGGGAGACGGCGGTGAGGATCTGGTTGAAGGCGGTAACCGAGGCCGGCCTGGCATGGAGAAGCAATTCGTCGAACAGCTTCAGCGCGTCGCCGAGGCCGAGGCTTCCCGAGCGGGCGCGGCCGGCGATGGCGCGCTCCAGCTCCAAGCACCGGTCCCGGACGGCGCCCACGCAGCGGGACATGCCGACGGTGCGCGCGCGGGCGATGGGGCGGGCGCCGGGCGGGCCAGCGAGGACAGGGCACGGACGAGCGGCGCCCCGCGTCCGCGTCCGCGTCCGCCTCCGGGTCGGTGAAGCAGAGCACTGTTGTGAGCTGGGCGGAGCCGCGCGTGCCGTGTCATGCGGTGTGTGAAGCACTGAAGCAGCTACAGTACGTTTTTTTAAGAATCTACAGTACGTTCTACATTTTTTTAGTTTGTACTATATAAAATTTCAGAAAAAAGTTAATGATTTGGTTCACAAAGACACATTTCGTTCTTTCTCCTCTGAAAATAAAGAAGACAGTAAAGACTAGCAGAACCAAACAAGGCAATTTAGTTGGTTATTTCCTGCCCTTGACTCATTTTCTAGTTAAGCTGTTCAAAAGCACGAAATACTCCAGTTCATCAAGGGTGTAGGATAGTTTGCCTTTGATAACAGTAAAGACACCAGGATAGTGTTACACGAAAATTGTGTAGGATAGAACAAAACTAGGCAATCCGTGGCCAAATAGGAGAAGTTACTGTACAACCGTAGATCACTTGATCTTGTACTCGATGCAGTCAGGATCAAATATGGCTGTTGGACACCCTATACAAATATAGAGTTTTGTCAACGTACATAATTCAGAAATTCAGAAACTGCACAATCCAAACATCATGATAAGATCTTGCCCATACGTACGTGAATAAAAAAGAAGGATCATCCAGACTGCTGGAGCAATACTCCTCATCAACAAGATTAGCTGCTGCTAATTACTTCGTCACAACACCCTTCATCAACACAATTATTACGACCTAAGACTAGACACAACTATGTCAGTACATGCTGCTCTCCACTACCTGCTGCTGGTGTGCTGGGACTGCTGCATGGCCAGCTGGTAAAGCAGGTAATTTGAGATTCTTGGTCTGGTTGGAGGTTAGATGGGACAGACCCTGATTCAAAGTCCATGTCAGCTTCCAAAGCATCGAGCTCTGCATTTTCCAAGAAACAAAATGGAAAGCGGAGAGAGAAATGAGCTTTTCCTTCTTCATAAAAGATATGTAATCAGGACCAATAAGTTCTTCCTCATCGATGTCAGCAGGGACGTTGTAGCTTCTGCCAAGAGTTTCTTGTATTTCATTGCTCACATCCATGGGATCCATCATCTCATCATGCATGCTCTATGGATCATAGGAGGTATATATATTAAGATGCAACACCAATCAAACAGGAAAATAAGCAACAAAGTGGAAATGCATGTAAGGTGTGAATAGAATACTGAAAGCATGAGGAATCTGGTAAGAGTAAGATGGGAGACTGGTAAATAGCATACATCAAGATCTTCGAGCTTGACAGTTTTCATCATCCCTTTGAGCTCTTCATTGGCAGCCTCCCTCGCAATCATCTGTCCAATGAGAAGCACTTGAATGTAAACCTAGAATTCTAGAAGGAAAGTGGCAACAAAAATCAAAGGTTTTTCTTAGGTAACTCTGGAGAGTTTGCTGAGCTACCTGTAAGAAAATTATAAAAATGAAGGGTGGGGATATGAATTAGTATCCAACGACGGACTGAAGGTTCTCTAAAATTTATTTTCTTTTCTTTTCTGGAAATCTCAAAGAATGTGAGGCAGCGGTTATGAAAGCAATTTCATTTTTGTGCTGCCTAGAAGAATTCTATTTTTGGTACTCAACTCCGTCTAGTAGTCATTTGATGCAGTTGATATGTTGTTTGGAAAATTGGCATAACCACACCTCAAACGATCAATTGGTACTGCCTACTTCTATGTATGACACTCTAAAATTTTCCTAAAAACCTAAAAGAATGTAAGGTAGTGGGTATAAAAGCAAAGAAATTCCATTTTCACCCTGCCTGGAAGAAATAGTTGCTACTCAAAGCTGTCTAGTCATGATGTGGTTGCTATGTTGTCTCAAAAATTGGCATGGCCACATCTGAGAAAACCAATTTATAGATATTTATACTTGCATGACAATATATACTCCTATGTATCTATAAAAATTAAAAACAGGATAAGTAAAATGTCTGTATCAAGTAGTAAGACACCAGTTGTATGTTTATGAAAGGTGATCCATTGATTGATTCAGCATAATCCCAAGCGGTTTAACTAACTGCGATTACATATGAGGTTCTTATATTTGTCTTCAGATAACCATCAGACTTCAGGGGCAACATCGACAACAACATCATATCTGACCAAATTTGACATTAATAAAGCATATGACCTCAAGAACATAATAGTATATTAGCCTTATTTGTTGAGAACTGTCAAGTTTTAGTTATTAAAAACATGAAATGAGCAGGTCATATATATTGCAGAGCTATCTACCTAAACACATTGTCGAAGTGAGAAAGAAATTCTTACACCATCAAACGCAATCTTCCAATGCCCTCCCCTCTACCTTATTACCACACACAAAAAAAAAAAGACATTAGTTGGATATCATACAATATATGCCAATAGGGAGGAAGGAAAAGTCATGGTTCAACAAGAGATTCAGAGTTTCAGAAGGCTGGAGATATATGGATTACAGAAAAGGTGCACATCCAATCTCTATTAATGTTAGTAGATAGTGTTGTTGTTGCCTGTAGATCACCTTGCCATGTTGTCTGTTCAGTAAGCATGATGACATGGCTATATAATATATAATATATAATTGCAAATGTTAGTAGGTAGTGTTGCCTGCAGATCACCTTGTCATGTTATCTGTTCAGTACACATGATGACATGGCTATAACATATAACAATTGACATATTAATCATATCATCTTCACCATCACTCTGATAACTGATGATATAATAAAGATATAGTATATATTACAAAAACTACATTTTGGTTTCCATGAATGCTTTGAAACCGACAGCTTATGATCATAGATGTCAGAGATGCTTCCCCAAATAGGATTAATAACTCATCAACAAGGACAATGCTTGAGGACAATGCTTTTAGATAAGAATATTATAAACTTCCATAAACTTCAACCGCATTAATCCACACTCTTTCCAAGAAATGAAGTTAATCCTACAGCTGACATCAGTATTGAGGGAACACAAGCACAATAGGAGCCAATATCAAGAACAGCACTAATCCACTATTACTTTGCTTCCTGGCCTAGTTCTTCACCACCACTTCCTCCTCCTCCTCGTAGTCCTCGCCCTCGTCGTCGGTGACCTCCTTGACATCATAAGCATAGCCAAAGAAATCGTATTGATCAAGGAGGACCTGCTGGCACGCCCGAAGCTTCTCATAGAGGATTACTTTGGCGCGGTAGGCATTGCGGAACAGCTGAGACTCCTGTGCCAGTTTGTCTTCAGGGATCTCATCGACACGATCGAGTCCTTCCTTCAACATATGGTCAATGTAGCCCTGAGAAACCAGATACTTCACCTTCTTCTTCTTCTTCTTCTCCGGTACGACCTTCTCCTCCTCGGCTCCAGACTGCTGGGTCTGCCCCGCCGCCGCCGCCGCCGCCGCCAGCTTGGCCTGCGCCATCGCATCGGCCGCGGCCCTCTTGAGCCACAGGATCCTGCCCACGTCGACCGCTGTCTCCGCCGCCATCCTCTTGCGCTCCTCCGACCAGTTCGCCGCCATCCTCTCGCGCTCCTCCGACGAGATCGCCGCCACGGGAACCACCGCCGCCCTAGCCTTCGTTCCCCTCTTCTTCCCTCGGACTCGAAACAGACGGAGCTGGAGATCTGGGGCTGCGAGGGATTGATGCGGTGGGGTGTTAAGTGGCCTATAAAAGGACCATTTTACCCTTAAGCTAAAAAAAATAAAAACAAGAGTATTGCTTGTTTTATTTGTTTAAATGTTATATAAGTCTGCATGCATCTACTGCTACCATGAAAAAGCTGCAGATCTTCCTCTAAATTAACCGTAAATGACTGAATAAGATAGTCAAGGTAAAGATTTTTCTCATCAATTAACAAAATTGCATGGACCGGCCATAAAAGTAGGCCCTGGCGTGTGGTAACCGCCAACCGGAGCAAACTAACGATTTCTTCCTATTATTTTTTCTCCTGTTATATATATATTCAACATTTACATTAAACAAGCAAGACTTTAATTTTTTATTTTTTTTTGTGCAGGGGCAAAACGGTCTTTTATAGGCCACTTAACACCGTTAAGACCTCTAAAGTAACAGAAGGCCAAATAAGTAACAAATTTTCATTTTCAGGCCAAATAGACAACTTCGAAAGAAAAAAAAAGACAAATAAGGTATCGAACTTTTTTTGGGGACAAATAAGTAATTCACCCTAACAATTATGCAATTTGTTCAATTTAATGCGACCACTATCTTGGTGGGTGCATATTAGTCCAGCATCTCGTAGTTTGTTTACCTTGAAGCAATTTCATTAGTGCATATACAGTCTAAGTATATGTGATCGGTGTCACTGAGAGCTAGCACATCATAGCATGTTCAGCTCATCCAACGCCTGGCAAAAAATGCTGGAATAATCACTCATGTGCAAGGAAGCTTGATCTCTTACTTGTTGGATGTTGAAGGTCCTTATTGATCATATTTGACCGTCAACTTTTTTAAGAAATTGTTTTTATATTTCATGTATAAATCTTAATGCTTATGCTCCAGTTCTTACAAGGACACCTTTGAAAGAAAGAAAAATTATACCTTAATCCTTGCAAGATCCTCCTGGTCGTCTTTGTCGCTAGTGGTCGGAGCATCCACACTATGAGTTCCCATAGCACCAAAGGATGGAGAGGAGACATGACGTATTTACAACTTGAAGCCGACTTCCATCTCGACGAAGAACAATTTTTCATTGCCACCAAGAACAACACACCGAACTTATCGACATGCTCTATAATTGTTGAACGCCCTGGCTAAACATCGCATCGCCAGAAGACAAGGGAGCCTTAAGAATCGGCAGCAACCCCACAACCCCAGTTCACCGGACAACGACACAACCCGATGGGGAACTAAACCACTAGAATAGGTGGAAAACAAAAGCCCACCTGATTTCTCGGCAGGTTGGTAGACATAACTCTCAAGGCTCCCATCGGAGAAGCCAAGACTACTAATGCAAATGCCGACGGAGACAAGGGAGGAACAAGAAGAGAACCCAACAAGATCTGAAGTAGCTACATCTCGAGATCCAGCGAGCTCATATCCCACCAACTCTTCGCTAGCACCGGAGCACTCACCAGCGAGCTAGAGAAGGAGCTAGAAAAGCTTATTCCATGGACGCAGTGCAGCCTCCACCCTGCAAGCGCCTAGACGTGGGAACGATTGTTTTGGGAAGGAATAATATAGCCCCACGCAAAGCAGCAGAGTCGTCCACGCAAAGCAGCAGGGACATTGTAGCTTTTGCCAAGAGTTTCTTGTATTTCATTGTTCACATCCATGAGATCCATCATCTCGTCTTGCATGCTCTATGGATCATAGGAGATGCAACATCAATGAAACAAGAAAATAGGCAACAAAGTGGGAATGCGTGCAAGGTGTGAATACTGAAAGCATGAGGAATCTAGCAAGAGTAAGAGGAGTAGCATACATGATACATCAGACCTTCGAGCTTGACAGTTTTCATCATCCCTTTGAGCTCTTTATTGGCAGACTTCGTCGCAGTCATCTGTTCAATGAGATGCACTTGAATGTAATCCTAGGAATCTAGAAGGTAAGTGGCAACAAAAATCAAAGGTTTTTCTTAGGTAACTCCGGAGGTATACAGTTTGCAGAGCTACCTGTAAGGAAAATATAAAAACGGAGGGTGGAGATATGAATTAGTATCCACTAACGGACTGAAGATTCTCTAAAATTTCTTTTTTTTTCCTGGAAATATGAAAGAATGTGAGGTAGCGGTTATGAAAGCAATTCCACTTTTGCGCTGCCTAGAAGAATTCTAATTTTTGGTATGTTGTTTGGAAAATTGGCAGGACAACACCTAGAAAGATCAATTGGTACTGCCTGCTTCTATGTATGACAGAAGGAAGCGTCTCTAAAATTTTCCTGAAAATCTAAAAGAATATAAGGAGGTGGGCATAAAAGCAAAGAAATTCCATTTTTGCCCTGTCTAGAAGAAATCGTTGTTACTCAACTCTTCCAGTCATGTAGTTGATATATATGTTGTCTCGAAAATTAGCATGACCGCATCTCAATAAACAAATTTATAGATATTTATACTTGCAAAATAGTATATACTTCTATGTATCTATAAAAATTAAAAACAGGATAAGTAAAATGTTTGTATCAAGTAGTAAGACATCAGTTGTATGTTTATGGAAGGTGATGCATTGATTGATTCCACTTTTGTCTTGTGAAATTGGCCCACTATTTCATATGTAGACACAACATAGAATCATCTTTTAAGTGAGAACATTAAAGACCTCTATAAACTCCAACAGCATTAATGCAGTCTTTTCAACAAAAGAAGTTATAGTAATCCTACAACTGACAAATCAGTAGTTCAGTATTGAGGGAACACAAGCACAGGGAGAGCCAATATCCAAACTAGGGAAAACAAAAAAACAATTACGTATGAAAGAGATGTGAGACCTCATAGAGCTGATCCAACGAGGGTATGTCAAGTAAATAGCCAGTATTACTTATCAAGTTTGACAGCCCAAACTCTTTTCATTTCCATTGTACATTTTAAAAATAACCATAAGCCCAATATTCTAATAGCAAGTGGCCAAGTCTTATTAGGCCACATTCTCAGGGTATTAACTGGCTACACAGAAATGTTTGGAGCCACATGTGAGATATTCAAAAAAGAAAAGCATACTCTATGACCAAATGGAGATTATGTACATAAAACCAAGAGAGAGAAAAAAGGGCATATCTCTGTAACTGCAACTTGAAAGCTCTTACTAATAGATGAGCATAACGTTCAACAATGGTCCTAAAGAGACATAACAATTTGAGGGGAATGAAAAAGAAATGGATTTAACCTGAAGATGAAATTCAGCTTTCTGTGGCATCTCTATTACCTCTTGATAGACGAAAGATTTTTCTCAGTAATACACTAGAGCATTTTATCTGGACATAAGCAGAACCACAACATATGACCTGGACATAAGCAACAACCACAACCACAACCAAAAGCTACACACATTGCAAAGATATTGCAGTCCGAGGTTAACTTGCACAACGAAACAGTGAAGGACAGGATGAAAATCGACGATTGCAGAAACAATGTAAGCTACAGCATGAGTACTGCATTCCTAATGTCATCATGAAGATGTATGGGCACAGTTGCGGAAATCATTTAACATAATGCTTATTTGTCGGCTTCCTTAGAAGAATGATACTGCAAAGATGAGGTTGTTGCAGAGGGGATGGAAAATAATTATAACCGTGTTCCCAAAGAACTGCAGATATCCGCCTAATGCACAATAGCATTCATTATCAACAAAAAAGCACGTCAGTGGAAAATCCTTAGGGAGTGGGGGAAAATGCTGCTTATGTTTCCTCACACAAGCTATATTGACAGAAAGAGTTCTATATTGCTTCAGGTACTGTAGGCAACCCTAGCTCATCCTTCTGCACCAAAAAGGAATGAAAAACAAGCAAATTATTATATTGATCCACCATGGAGCTGTTATATGCCACTGCAGGCAAGCAAACCAGAAACAAATCCAACTGTAAGATTTTTCCGTGCTCTTGGGGTCATGATTATGACTGAGTTGAGCCTACCTAAGTTGGCCAGATGTTGATACTCACTACATCCATGTTGAACTGGTATTCAGCTACCCATTTTCTACCTTATAAACCACCACCCAAAAAAGAGAGAACATTCTCGGTTTTCTCTATCTTCTCCATCGTCACATTTTTCTTCTTTGTTGGCTAATCATTGGGATAAAGTCGACATGTGCTCATTTGTTTAGAGATAAAATTAAAAAAAATCATGGGTTAATGTTGCAATAGGCTTTGATATTGTTCTACAAGCTAATTGGTGGTTAGTGCACATGACAAAGATAAAGAAAAACACATAGCTACCATGATGAGTATAAACAAAAGCAAAGTATGCAACATCTAACATCATTCTCTCACAATAATTCCACTACCTGCTGCTGGTTTTCTGGGACTGCTGCTTGGCCAGTTGGTGCAGCAGGTAAGTTGAGTTCAGATTCTTGGTCTGGTTGGAGATAACATGGGACTGACTCTGATTCAAAGTCCATGCCAGCTTCCAAAGCATCGAGCTCTGCGTTTTCCAAGAAACAAAATGAGGACAGCAGAGAGAGAAATGAGCTTTTCCTTCTTCATAAAAGCTATGCAGCAATGTATGCAGTTTGAGAAAAATACAAATATATGGCGTTTGCAAATTATTATCCAAGAGAAATCGAACTGCAGATATGACTGAACCGAACACCCCATCCTTACCAATGTCATCAGGGACGTTATTGCTTCTGCCAAGAGTTTGTTGTATTTCAGTGATGTCTTCCTTCAAGAAAATTGAATTATAAAATGATGCTGTCAGAAGCCATATCACTATCACGCTGTCAGAATCCTCAACCACTGAACCCACGGGAGGCTCTTCCTTCCCAGCAGGATTTTGGATTATAAAAATGACTGATAGAAGAACTGGAATTGACCTGATAATAAATTGAATTAACCTACAGTTCTGCTTTCTGAACCATCTCTATTAGCTCTTGATACAGGAAAGTTTTTCGATCTGCACTTAAGCAGAAACACAGCATATGACCTGGACATAAGCAACAACCACAACCAAAAGCTACACACATTGCAAAGATATCATGGTTTGAGATTAACTTTCACAACGAAACAGAGTAATCTCATCTGTACAGCAATTTTTGTTACTCAAGAAGGACGGGATGAAAATCCATGATGGCAGAAACAATTTAAGCTACATCAGCAGTACTGCATTCCTAATGTCATTGCATAAGCAAAAGTCTCATGGTAAAACATGGAGAGAAATTGGCTATTATAGAACTCCAATCGTGATGGTTTCTCCCTAATAGGACTCCAATCGTTTCATCCTCCCAAATAGGACTCCAATCGTGTAACATAAGCTATAATAGGATTCTAATACATTTAACCCATTTTCTTATATTCCAAATACATATATTTTATAATAATGCCCAAAGTACCCTTGTGTACTATACACCGACGATTCTGCTACACGGACGTGATCTCGACGGACGTGATCTCGCGACCTATTCATCCCGTGACGTTTCTGCTACCGTACTGTTACTATATTTGATGGTTGTCTTGAGATGCTTAGCCTGGCAGGGTGCTTTTATCTCTTGCCATATTTTTCCTGCTACGTGTACAGTGTTTAGGAACAAGCGTCCCATAATCTAGGGCGCCGCTTGTTTTGTTTCGTTTTGTTTTCATGCAATGGATATGGATGTCACCAGCTTTCATTTCAGCTCCCAAGCAATTCTTATTTGCTCCAGATCTGTGACGTGGCGATTGTATTTTCACTCATCGTACACATTTTTCTTGTACTTTGCTTCAGCTTGACAGGGCAGCCAGCGGCCGGCCATGGCAGGCAGCCAACGGCCGGCCAGGGCAGGCAGCGCAGGCCAGGCCACCCAGCGGCCAACAGCCCCAACGTGACGTTTTAAAAGCCCAGGGGCAAAAAGGTCATGTTAAGGCAAAATACATGTATTTAGGAGTTAAAACATGGTTAAATGGAGCTAAATCCTATTTGGGAGGATGGAAAATGATTAGAGTCCTATCTGGGAGGATGAAACGATTGGAGTCCTATTAGGGAGAAGCCATCACGATTGAAGTCATATAATAGCCAATTTCTCAAACATGGATCCCCTTTGCTTTGCTTCCTTTCCTAGTCCTAGTTCTCCACCACCATCTCAGCCTCTTCCTCTGCCTCGTCGTCGGTGACCTCCTTGGCATCATAAGCGTAGCCAAAGATATGTACTGGTCGAGGAGGACCTGCTGGCACGCCCGAAGCTTCTGAGAGAGGAGTAGGCTGGCGCGGTAGCCCTCTTGGAATAGCTGGGATCTCTTGGCGAGCTCGTCTTCAGGGATCTCATCGACGCAGTTGAAGAGCCCTGCCTTCATGTGGTCAATGTATCGCTGAGAAACCAGATACTTGACCACCTTCTTCTTCTTCTTCTCCTCCTCCTCCTGGGCTGCAGACTGCTGGGCCTCCCCAGCCTCGGCCGCCATCTTGGCCCTCGCCTCCTCCGCTGCCAGATTGGCCCTCGCGGTCAGGGGGAAGCACTTGGTCTCCATCGCCTCGATCGCCTCCTCCTTGAGCCTCAGGATCTTGTGCACGTCGACCGCTCTCTCCGCCGCCTCCATCATCTTCTGTTCCGCCGCCGCCGCCGCCGCCCTCTTGCTCTTGCTCTTGCTCTTGGGGGACGCCGCCTTCCGCTTGCTCTTGGGGGACGCCGCCTTGGTCTTGATGAGGTTCCGGCGGCGGACGACGGCCGTCATGGACCGCGTTCGCACCATCGCCGACCGCGACGGAACCCTAGCCTTGCTCTCCCCTTTCTTCTCAGACGGAGCTCCCTGGGAGTGCGAGGATTCGGGAGAGAGCGACTGATCTGATGCCGTGGGAACGATTCGTTTTGGGGAGGAACCTTTCGGCTTTTGGGGAAGGAAATAATATAGGGGCCACGCAAGTCGGCCCAAGCCGTGTCGGAATCGGTTGCTAAAAAATAGGCCCGGCCTCCTAACCACGAGCCCAACTCGGGGTTGGTTTCGTTTTCCCCGCGATTGGGACTTTTCACCAGTCTAATTTTCGTCAAAACTCAGATGTAGGTACTAGTTGGGACTAACTTCACAGTTGGCAGGTCAAATATATTTTTTCAACAAATTTGTAGAAATGATTTTCCAAATAGAGATCTATTTTCCAATTGAAAAAACAAGAACTCTAATTCAATCCTATGAAAGTAATGATCAATCAATGACACTTCCTGTAGCCTCCTATAGCTTTTGGTCCTTTTGCGATGCGGTAACTAATTTAGGGGTTGTTTGGTTCAATCTAGCAGTTCTTAAATTTAATCCTATTTAGTTTATTTTAGTAGCTTTTTATCCTAATTAATACCCCTACTAAATGGGTTATGGGACTAAAATGCCTCCAGCTCTCTCTAGTAGCTCGTGAGTTGCCTCCCAACTCTGTTTTCTTTTCTTTTTTTTTCTCCCCGCAGTTGGGCCTTTTCACCGGTCTAATTTTCGTCAAAATTCAGTTCACCTAGTAATTTATACAACATTTATGTGTGCATACAGAAATTATTTTCTCCAATTAACCTGGTAACTTTCAGGTCTCGAGAATCAACGTTGTGGTTGATTTTCTTTAGCCAAATAGGCATATAAAATTAGGAAATACAAGATATAAGATAGATTAACTTGTTCAAAAAAAATTGACTGAAGTCACTTGGGGAAACCTCAACCTATTTTTTTTCTACTTTTTAGATAAGTTTTATTCACTCCCACAGGGAGTCAAACCCATAAGGGGTAGAGACCACTTCTCATCTTGTTCAAAAATGGTTTTATAACAGAGAGAGAACCGGATTTATGCAATGTTTAGATTCCTTATTCTAAAGTTTAGTTGGCTAAAGTTAGCTCTTTCTTTAATAGATTAGCTATAAAGTCTTGACAACATTTACATTATCTGTGGAGCTTCATGACAAACTGGTCTAAAGCGGGTCCTCGGTGAGATTGGCACGTCCTTACCCAACATGGTCCACTTGCTAGGTCCACTATACTCGTATCAAAGATGTGATTTGGCATTCACGGTTGTGAGATTATTTCCATATCTCCCTCTCTGTTTGATTGTTCCTGGGAGATATCGATTAAGCAAAGTAGCAGTACCCATCGCTCCAGCTTGCCCTGGATGCAAGTTCAGTAAAGAGCAGCTGCTGTTGTTTCTTCAGTTCTCGTACTGTGGTTATGAGTTGCAGGAAATAAGCTCAGTACTAATTATATCATCTTGTTTCTGTGAGTTATTACTTCAAACAATTATATTAGCTCAACACTAGAGCATTGAATTGACATATTTTGTTTGGACTACTACTGACGGTATGCAAAGGTGCTAATTTCTATCAGTAGCATCAACATTAGCTCAGGCTCCATTTTCAGGTACTAGTGCAACAGCAGGCCCACTGCTGAATGTTATGGCCTCTCTGTTTGTTTGGGTCCTGCGTCTGCAGGACGAGTGACACAAGTTGGTTTGGTTGCCTGCTCGGCGATCTCTCTCTGCTTGTTCATCCTGATGTTGTATGGTATAATGCTTGTGCGATCGATGCTGTTGCTTTGATTCAGTGGAGCTAGCTGAATACGGAGGTAGGAGTAGAATTTTTCGACTCAAATAGACTCATACCTACTAGAAATGTGGGTAGCGAGGCCTGCAATCAATTCATATTGATCTGCTATTGATTTCGCTCATGCCTGATTGTAGTTGCACAATACCAAAAAAAATCATTTGGAAATGTATGTTAGATGAAATGCATGCACATTCTGGTATCCGTGAAAAGAGGGTTGCAGTGTACTAAATCAGCTGGTGTCCAATTTTTCTTTGGACATTTTCTCAAAATTGTCAAAGCTTGAACTTGTCAAAATTGGACATTTTCTTTGGATGTGTTATTCTTGTAGAGCTAGCTAACCTTCCTTGTCAAAATTTATTCGTATCCTTCTGTTTTCCCATTCTGGCATTTCAATGCTATTTTTGTGGTGGCTAATATGTTTATGTTGCTTTATGTTTTGTCCAGGAGGATAGGCCGGCTGGTGGACAAGGAGGCCCCGCCCTGGTCCTGGTCCTGCTGGTGCTGCTCCAGCTCCAGCTCCATTTGCTGCTGGCGCATAGGTTTAGCTATTGGACCTGTGAAGTCTTCTGGCCTATTCCGTTTCTTGGTTCATGGCTAGGAGGAAGTCACTTTTGTTGTCACAATTTCTGTGTACATGTAGCTACTCAAACGTGCTAATCGTATTTCTGTGTACATGTTGCCTATTTCGTATTTCTGTGTATACGCCAATGTGCTAACGTGCGTACGCATGTGCTAATCGTATTTCTGTGTATGCACGACCCAAGGGCTCAGCTGTGTATGCACGCACACGCAAACGTGCAAGCTGCAGCTTGTGCAGAGCCCAAGGGCTGAGTTGTGCCAGTAACGGATCGTGGCCCGGATTTAATTAGGGTCAGGAGCAAGAGTAGGATCTTAAGAAGAAGGGGCCAAGCCGGATCTATAACTCTTATATAAACAAACCCCACTAAGCTATTTCTTTGCCTCCTCCTTGTGCCACATCAGCGATTTTCAGTTATCGAATGAATCCACCTCCATGCAGCACGGAATGGACCCTTGGACCCTTTCAGTTATCCTCCGAGTACACGAAGAGGCAGGGACGGCAACGACATCTCCTTAATTCCTGACTCATCATATGCTTCAGGCCCCCTATTTAACTTACCACGATAGCTTTCAAAGGAGCACGGAACACTTTCTTATCTTCACCGTCGGTGGCCCTTGCCGCGGGAGGAGGAGCACGGCAGCTCCTGGAGCGCGCTGCCATGTATCCATGTCTCCCCTACAGTTGTGTCACCGTCGTGCCCCGTGTCAGCCGTGGCCTGGGTTGTGGAAGCAAGAGACGTTTCCTATGGCAAGAAGATCCCAAAACCCAAGGGGATTTGATCCGAGGCTACTGCATCTGTCTCAACTTCTCGCGAGATCATCGCCCCGGCTTCGCCTGAAGCAGACGATTTAGCAGATGGGGGTTTCTGGTGGTGGGTTCACATATGGATGGAGACGAGGTCGATTCGGATTTGACCTTGGAGTTCTCCTATTTTTAGAGTTCTTCTTTGCTGGTAAGCAAGCTTAAATGAGTTTAGCCGTACGGGATCTTATTTTCTATACACGCTGTGATCGAGCGACGAGCAACTCTCTGAATCAAGCGACGAGCAACTCTCTGAATCACACATTCATACTTCCTTTCCATCACCTGATTATGTTCTGGCCTGACAAAGTGGAGTACCAGTTTAATCCATTTATCCAAGATTTAGCACGATTGGATTTGGCTATCCTCCATCTTTATAGCATCCTACATCGATCTCGTGCACTCGAAGATGCAAAAACTCAGGGGCTCACTGAGATGAATACATATACGCTTTCATCAATATTCACATGCTATCTAAACTTGCAGTCTGCTAACAGGCGGCATGTTGTTTGTTTTTTCATTTTCTGCAGATTTCTTCCAAATCACGGAGTCTTGAAATAGGCCTATAATTTTGTACAGGAGAACCAGTAACATTATTAACCATTTAATTTCACATTGCTATCTATTGCTTATCTAAAATTTGTACCTCAGTTTCTCCTAGAACGAATGGTAATACCAATTATCCCTCCATTAATCCCCTCTCCCCTGTATTATCCCTCCATTTGTACCTCAATTGCTCATTAAGGTAACAACGTATGGAATAGCCCACTAGACGTTCTATCTCTTCATTAAGGTGTCAACATCATCCCTACTAAGTCGGTGCTATCCCTTATTCAATCTTACTAGATGTTTTTTCTCCCTAAATGATTTATATTCCTCCTCCGTACCCGCAGCAACGCGCGGGGAATCCATCTAGTTAGGATTATAAAGGAGACTGGAGGATTGGATCAGGATCGGGCCAGTGCCCAAAGAAAAAGGGCCGAGGTTGGATTAGGGGCGGATCGTGGCCCATTACCAGTGTACCCGCGCGTCGTGGCCGCTAATCTATATCTCTTATATAAACAAACCCCACTAAGCTATTTTTCTGCTCTCTCCTTGCGCCACATCAGCGATTTTCAGTTACCGGACCGGAAGCCGAAAAGTGTTGCCCCTGCGTGTTCAAGGCTCTGGAGTCGCCAGCTCTCCATTTCAGAAATCGTTGAATGGCAATGCAGTTGTGCACCAGGCGAACATAAATGCAGCTGCGCACCGAACTTGCGTGGCCATCTAGCTGCCACCAATGCAGTGCAGATGTGGCCATCTAGCTGCCGCTTTGATTCCTTCACCACTAGCCCACCACAGATGAAAAAAACGAATCGTTGCCTGCCTTCGCGTTTAAATATGTGTCGCACAGCCCTGTATACGCCGCGACAGACCTGCCTTCGCGCGTTGCGGTGCCACAGCCGGAGCGTCGTCCCCGCCCTGTATACGCCGCGACAGCAAGGACCTGTTGGCCGAGGCCCACGTGATGCTCGCCGAGGCACTAGGCGGCGCAGTCGTCGTCCTCGCCGCGCTCGACGGCCAAGAGCTCGCCGTCGACTTGGCGGCAGCAGCCGCGGCGAGGACAAGGAGGACGCGCCCGTGGTGTTCCCCGGCTACGAGCTGGTGCTGCCGATCAGCCGATGGGGAGGGCATGCCCATCGCGCGCGAGCCCGGCCGCTGAGGCAGGCTCAGAATCCTGTTCGACATCGCGTTCCCGGAGTGGCTCACGCGGCGGCAGCGGGTGCAGATCAAGGGCTGATACCTCACACCCGTCCTCCTGGACCTCACGGATGGGAAAGTGATCTTTTTTTTATTATTTTTTGATACTCACTATTCTTTTCTAGGAGTTGGATTATTGGATATAGTCAATGATAACGTTTTTTTTTCTCCTGAGTAGAATCCAGCAAAACAGTTTATTTATTCTATTTTTAGCTTAGAATTTTTCTATTTCTTGCTTGCTGAAATCCAGTATTTTTGTAGTTTCAATAAATTGACTAGCAGCGTCTACTTTTAGTTGTGTTTGGTCTCTAATACAAATGGAAGTATCATGTTCATATATTCATCGTACTTCGTAACATGGTTTAGGAATTATTTACTAAATATTTTGTAATTTTAAAAATTCAATATTTCCTTCCAGCCTTTGTATATGTATTATAAAATAAATTATAATTCAAATGTTTAAATATTTATAAGACATTATTAATTTCTATGAAAATTCCATGATAGTAATGTTGGAGTTAGAGTTGGTTTCGTGCATCTAAATTCCATTGATCCTATATCAAATTCCCGCAGCAACGCGCGGGGAATCCACCTAGTATCAAGAAGCAGGTGGAGGATTCTGAGGCTAGGCTTGTGGTCGCTGACGCGGTGGCCTACGACATGGTGAAGGACGCTGGCGTGACGCTGATCGGCCTTGGGGACGCGGTGCGGCTTCCCGTCGCGATAAGCTGGGACAACCTCCTCGCCGCGGCAGACCGGACGGGCACGCCGGCGGTATCCAAGGGCGTGATGTTGAGCCACCGCAACCTGGTGTCCAGCCTCTGCACCTCCATGCGTCAAGAACTCGACGACCACCTTCTCCGGCGAGCCGATGTTGGTGGCGCGCTGCATTTGGCACTTGGCATGCACGCTGGAAGCACAAGGCGATCATGCCTTGACTATACAAGGCTATTTGAATGCTGCATGCATCGGATATGCATGTTGTCAGTCATCCGTCTGAAACTCTGAATGCGAAAGATTCAGATCGCTTTCAGCCGAACTCTGAACTCCGAAGAAGCGAGGTGTGCTCCGATTTCATTACTAGTTCATGGCAAGCTGGCATGATGTCAGCAGCCAGGCTGCCGTCCCGGCCCAACAACATGAAGAAGGAGCGCGGCCCAAGCCCAAGCGTCGTCCCAAGCCCAATCGCTTGGTCATCGGTCCGGAATGGAAAGCGTGATGTATAAATTGGAATCGTGAGAGGGCGAGAGAGCTCAGAGAATTGTAAAGACAAGTTTATTACACTTTAATCATTCATGGTTGCGTACTTGCGTAGCTACTTTTCCCCTTCCCCAAGTAGATCTTCTTCTACCTCCTGCTAGTTCCTCACAATTGGTATCAGACTTCTAGATCCTGGAATCCCACCACCACTATACTCGCCGGCAGCGCGCTCTAGGCGCCTTGGATCCTAACTTCAAGCTGCTGTTCGACGAGCTCGCCAAGCTCAATGGGCGGTTCGACGAGCAGAGCAAGCGGTTCGACGACCTCGAGCGAAGCATCACCGACCGCTCTGCCGATTTCGTGTCCCGTCTCGACGCGTTGGAGTTGGACCACGACGCCGTCAACGAGATCGGTCGCCGCGTCGCCGATTTGGAGGCTGCGCCAGTCGATCCGCAAGTCCTCGCCGACAGCAAGCGCATCGACGACTTGGTGGCCACGCTGAGGTCCGGATGGAGTCGCTGGAGACCTGGAGGCCCGGCATCGACGACATGCTGTGGTCCATGCGCCGATCCGTTCAGGCGCTGTCTTCGGCTGCTCATCGTCAGGTGGCTCCGTCGTCTACTACGCCGGCTGCGGGGTTCGAGGCTGCCCCAAGCCAGACATCCGGGTACACCTACGCCGCTGCTACTTCATAGGTCGAGAACGCCTACGCTTCAGCCGCGCCGCCACCGGGGAACTCCTACATCCCGGCGGTCGTGCCGCCACCGCATCCGGCCACCGCGCCGCCGTCAGGGACCGCCTACACCTCCGCGTCGCCTGTGCGTGCGCCTCCTTTGTCGTTTGCGGCTCCACCCCTGCATCGCGCGCCCCAGGTGTTCGAGACAAGTTCCCAGAGCGGCGTCTTCGTCAATTCTCCTACCCAGGCGGTTGAGCAGCAGCACATGCGCCCCGCCGAATCGCCCGTCGTTGGGCACCGCGTCGAATCGACTACACGGGTTCCGGGGTCCCGTGTCGTTACGACCTGGATCCCTGACCCGGCCAATGGTATGAACCGGTTCCCGCACTCTAACGCTGTTCATTCATCTCCGGCATACTTGCATCACCCCCCACCAATGCCAACGAATTCCCATCACCCACCAATGCCAACCAATTCCCATCACCCACCCCCTGTCCATCTATCTGGTCCACCAGGAACAATGTTTTACCCAGCTCCTAATGCAAATCCTCCTCCAAGGCCACCCCCTATCTTCACCCAGCCAGTTCAATATGTTCATCCTCCAAATCAGCCTTCTCAGCCATCAGATAAACCTAATTATCACCATACTGGCCGTATTCCTAAGCTTGAGTTCCCTCGTTTCGATGGTGACAATCCTCGTCGCTGGAAACACCGTGCTGAGAAGTACTTTTGCATCAATTCTGTAGAAGAGTCCCTGTGGATAGAAATTTCAGAGATGCACTTCGATGGGGCCGCTTCCTTGTGGTTTCAGTCGAT
The DNA here is from genome assembly GCA_018135685.1 of Themeda triandra. Classification (NCBI taxonomy): domain Eukaryota; kingdom Viridiplantae; phylum Streptophyta; class Magnoliopsida; order Poales; family Poaceae; genus Themeda; species Themeda triandra. The sequence continues at coordinate 59,583 of JAENPR010001121.1, read as the reverse complement.
TGAGCACCTTCTTCCTAACCTGAATTGGTCCTCCTTCTGTGCTTCTATGCACGAACGTTTCGATAGAGACCGTCATGAGTCCTTAGTTCGCCAGAGTTTCCACCTTCATATGACTTCGACTGCCACAGACTATATTACTCGTTTCACTGAGCTTAATGACCAACTCAAAGTCTATACTCCTCATACCAATGAAACTACTGTAGTTCAGCGTTTCATCGATGGTCTTCGTCCTGATATTAAATCTGTCATTGCATTACATCACCCCAAAACTCTGGATTCTGCCGCTTCGCTTGCTCTATTGCAGGAAGAGATGTGCCCCGTTCCTCCTACTCGGGCTGCCAGGACTGGTGATTGGCATTCCTCTTCGTTCAAGCATTCCCATGGTGCTCGCGGTGGTCATCCGCTGCCTCTACCACCTCCCCGCCAAGACAAGGCACCTTCTCTGACGCCAGCTGCTGCTGCTGTACCTTCTGCAAATTCAGTGCTAGCAGCGGTCAAGGCGTCGCGCAAGGCTCAAGGGTTGTGCTTCAAATGTGGCGGCGAGTGGCATCGGGAACATAAGTGTCCTCCTGAAGTGTTGATGGCAGTTGAGTCCATTTGGCAGGCTGTTCCTGATGAGGATGAGTTGGCTTCTGAGGCTGTTTCTGATGGTGATGCTGATCCTCATAGTGGTGCCCAGGTGTTTCTGGCTATCTCTAAAGCAGCTGTTCATGGTGCTTATCCAAATCGTGCCATCAGGTTACAAGGTACTATAATGGGTCATCCAGTCACAATTCTTGTGGATTCGGGCAGTACTGCTTCTTTTGTCAGCCAAAGCTTTTGAAAGCATCTAGGCCCCTTTGATGTGGGTTTCGATGATTGATGACAATGTAGATTACTATGACTAACGTGTGTTTTGCAGAAACAATGTGAGTTAGGTCATGGTAACGGAATCTCAGGCAATTTGGTTGGCATGCCCTCTTATCGATGGAAATCGTTTCGGTTTTCAAAGGTTGGACGACAAGGTTAAGGACGGTTAGCTCCGATTGTCGAAGGTGTTGAGAGACATCGGATTAGTCGTTAGGACTTTGTTTTCTCCTTTGGCCGTACTATTAAGGGGGGTGCAAATGGGTAGCTTGACCTAGTTGAGTCTCGGGTTTAGGTGTGGTGCACACTGGTGAAATCTTAGCACTAGGAAGTTACGTATAAGCCCTGAGAGTTGTTGAAGTCGTCGCCGTTTTCAAAGGATCGCGTGTCAAGTGGAAACGGGAGCTTCAACAGGCGCCGGACGCGTCCGGCGCACGGTAAAGTCGTCCTTTGGTCTGCCCTGAGCGACGGACGCGTGGCCTGGCGTCGGCGTGCGCGCGGGCGCCGGACGCGACCGTGAGAGTTTTGGAATCGGGCTCAGCGGTCGGGCGCGCCGGACGCGCCCGGACGCGGCGCCGGGACGCGTCCGAGTCCGCATCGTAGCCCAACGGCTAGGTTGCCGTTTGAATTCCATAAAGCGCCGGACGCGTCCGGCGGTGAGCGCCCGGACGCGTCCGGCGCTCACGACGAGCCGAGATTTCGGGTAACGGTTGGATTTTGGCCTTTGGCTATAAATACGACCTCACCCCCACCATCTCGAGTCTCTTGCTCATTTGATCGGTGAAAGCCACCTTGTGAGAGCGGGAGAGTTGCAAGAGCCTCATGACTTGAAGAGATTTGAGAATCCATGAGTTCATGAGCAAATCGAGAGTAGCTAGTGTGCATCCACTCTTCTCCCTAGGCTTTGCGAGGTCAAGTGAGAGTTTGTGCTTGTTACTCTTGGTGATCGCCATCACCTAGACGGCTTGGTGGTGATTGGAGCTTGGTGATCATCCGGCGGTGCTTGTGGATGACCCAACTCATCTTGTGAGCGGTTCTTGGCGATTCACCGCGTCGGAGCGACGAAGAATCAGCCCTAGAGAGCACTTGGTCCTTGCGAGGATCAAGGGGGAGCTACACCCTTGCGCGGGTGCTCCAACGAGGACTAGTGGAGAGTGGCGACTCTCCGATACCTCGGGAAAAAGATCGCCGTGTTCCTTGTCCCCTTAATTTCCGCATTTATTTTCTAGCACTTACATTCTTGCAATTACTTTCATAGAATTGCCATGCTAGAATAGGATTGGAACTTAGGGTGCAAAACTTTAGTTGATCGATTGTCTAGGAACACACATAGGCACAAAGGGGTGAATCATGGGCTAGTAGGTTTAATTCCGCAAGAATTTTTAGAATTAGCCCAATTCACCCCCCCTCTTGGGCATCTTGATCCTTTCAGCTTTGCTGAGAAGATCTCTGGTGTATGCCCTGATGATTCAGCATCTCAAGTGCAAGTGGCTGGTGGCCGCTATTTGCAGAGTCCTGGCACATTTCGTCAGTTGCCTTGGTCTGTCGGTGCTGCCCTGTTCTTCTCTGATTTCAGAATCTTGCCGCTTCAAGCTTATGATGTTATTGTCGGTATGGATTGGTTATCTATCCATAGCCCCATGTGGGTTGATTGGAGTGCTAAATGGATGATGATTCCACATGAAGGCAAAGCTGTTATGCTTGAAGGTATACAAGATCAAGCTCCATCTCACTTATGTGTGCAATTGTGCAGTACAACAGACTCTTCTTGTTCTTCAGAGGATGAGTCGGCATTGCCCAAGGAAATCCAGGACTTGATTACTCAGTTTGCTCTGCTGTTTGAAGCTCCTACGTCCTTGCCTCCATCTAGAGCTTGCAATCACAAGATTCCACTTATTCCAGGCGCTCAGCCAATATATATTCGTCCTTATCGATATCCCCCTGCAATGAAGGATGAGATCGAAAAGCAGGTCAATGATATGCTGCAACAAGGACTTATTCAGCCAAGCTCTAGTTCCTTCTCATCGCCTGTTCTCATGGTTAAAAAGAAAGACAAGTCTTATCGATTCTGTGTTGACTTCCGCCAGCTCAATGCCTTGACTGCCAAGTCTAAATTCCCTGTGCCTGTGTTTGACCAGCTGATTGATGAGCTTTCTCAGGCAACCTGGTTTTCCACACTGGATTTACGCTCAGGGTTCCATCAAATCTTGCTGCATCCGGGTGAGGAGTTCAAAACGGCCTTCCAAACTCACTTGGGGCAATATGAGTTTCGGGTGATGGCTTTTGGGCTTACTGGAGCACCAGGAACTTTCCAAGGGGCCATGAATGCAACTTTAGCACCGGGACTTCGGCGCTTTGTCATCGTATTCTTTGATGACATCTTGGTTTACAGTCACAGCTATGAGGAGCATGTTCAACATCTAGCTGCGGTGTTCAAGTGGTTACAAGCTGATTCCTGGAAACTGAAAATGTCCAAGTGCTCGTTTGCTCTGCGGAAGATCTCTTATCTTGGCCATGTAATCAGTGAGCAAGGCCTTTCTACTGACCCTGCCAAGATCCAAGCAATCACTGATTGGCCAGTACCCAGTCAGTTAAAGAGCTGCGGGGATTCCTTGGCCTTGCAGGTTATTACAGGAAATTCGTTCGTCATTTCGGAGTTATTGCCAAGCCTCTTACTGAGCTGTTGAAAAAGGATTCTCTGTTTATCTGGACATCAATCCATGATTCAGCGTTCACTGCCTTGAAGCAAGCTCTATGTTCTGCCCCAGTTCTTGCTATACCCGACTTCTCTTTGCCATTTCATATTGAAACAGATGCTTCGGGCACTGGAGTTGGTGCTGTTCTGATACAAAATGGTCATCCACTGGCATTCATTAGTAAAGCTCTTGGCCCTCGCAACAGGGGATTATCTGCCTACGAAAAGGAGTACTTGGCAATTGTCATGGCAGTGGACCAGTGGCGTCATTATGTTCTGCAGAGTGATTTCTTCATCCATACAGACCAGAAAAGTCTCATCCACCTTAACGAGCAGCGCCTTCATACACCGTGGCAACAGAAGCTGTTTACTAAACTGCTGGGTCTTAGGTACAAGATTCTGTACCATCGCGGTGTGGACAACGGTGCTGCTGATGCATTGTCACGCCGTGGTTATCAGGATGAGGTTCTGGCCATTAGCTCACCTACACATGATTGGTTACAGGAGCTTTCTTCTTGGTATGCTTCTGACAGTGAAGCACAGTCCTTACTTGCTAAACTGTCTATCAGCAGCTCTAGCCATTCACCATTTGAGTTGAAAAATGGGATTATTCTGTATAAACAGCGTATCTGGCTCGGTTCCAACAAGTCACTGCAGCACAGAATCCTTGCTGCTCTCCATGATAGCCCGGTGGGAGGACACTCCGGTGCTCCAGCGACTCTAAGCAAGGTTAAGAAGCTGTTCTATTGGCCTGCCATGCGTGCTGATATCACAACCTATGTTCAGAACTGCACGGTCTGCCTCCAAGCTAAGCCTGATCGGGCTAAATACCCAGGCCTTTTGCAGCCATTGCCTGTGCCCAAGGCGTCGTGGGAGGTAATTTCTATGGATTTTGTCGAGGGTCTTCCACAGTCGGGTTCTTTCAATGCCATTTTGGTCGTTGTTGACAAGTATTCCAAGTTTTCCCATTTCATTGGCATTCGACATCCTTTCTCGGCGGCAACAGTGGCCAAGTTGTTCTTTGAGCACGTCTACAAGTTGCATGGTCTTCCTCTGGCAATTATCTCGGATCGTGACCGGGTATTCACAAGTAAATTCTAGGAGGCTTTGTTCATTGCTGCCGGTGTTGATCTTCGACGCAGTTCATCGTACCATCCGCAGACGGATGGGCAGACGGAGCGTGTCAATCAGTGTATGGAGACCTTCCTCCGCTGCTTTGCTCATTCCTGCCCTCGTCGTTGGTCGTCTTGGCTATCGGCGGCGGAATTCTGGTATAATACGTCGTTCCACTCTGCTCTGGGCCGAACCCCGTTCGAGGTCCTCTATGGATTCCCTCCCCGACATTTGGGATTGGACTTGTCGTCAGTTACAGAGGTTCCGGAGCTGACAGTTTGGCTGGAGGAGCGGGAGCTGATGCATGAAGCCATTCGCCAACATCTTCTTCGAGCGCAGTCCAGGATGAAGCGCCAAGCTGACAAGTACCGTTCGGAACGCACATTCGCTGTCGGGGATTCAGTATTCCTGAAGTTGCAGCCGTATGTTCAGTCTTCAGTTGCGCGCCGAGCATGTCACAAGTTGAGCTTCAAATTCTTCGGTCCTTTCAAGATTCTGGAGCGTGTGGGGCAAGTGGCATATAGGCTGGCACTTCCGCCGTCGTCGTCTGTCCACCCCGTCTTTCACGTCTCTCAGCTGAAGAAGGCGCCAGGTGAACAAACTGTTGCCCCTGTATTACCTTCTGATCTCGTGGAGTTCCAGATTCCTATCAAGGTGTTGCAGCGGCGGTGGACATCTGGTGACCATCCAGTGGAGCAATTGCTCATTCAGTGGTCTCACATGCCGGTGGAGCTTGCCACTTGGGAGAATGCGGCTGTTGTCAAGGAACAATTTCCTGACGCTCCGGCATGGGGGCATGCCGGTTCTCAAGATGGAGGGGATGTCAGCAGCCAGGCTGCCGTCCCGGCCCAACAACATGAAGAAGGAGCGCGGCCCAAGCCCAAGCGTCGTCCCAAGCCCAATCGCTTGGTCATCGGTCCGGAATGGAAAGCGTGATGTATAAATTGGAATAGTGAGAGGGCGAGAGAGCTCAGAGAATTGTAAAGACAAGTTTATTACACTTTAATCATTCATGGTTGCGTACTTGCGTAGCTACTTTTCCCCTTCCCCAAGTAGATCTTCTTCTACCTCCTGCTAGTTCCTCACACATGATGATCAGTACATCAATCATGCATGCTACTTACATGTTTGACCCACCAAACTGCTGTCCGAGAAGTTTCATGTTCCATCGTCCATTCGTTCTTGATCCATTCATTCTCAACCTTCGAACTGTATCATTCTCGTACTCGCCTGTTCTCTATCGCGCAGATCCCGAGCGACGGGGAAGCAGCCGGCCGTGAGCTTGCAGCTCATGGACCACGGTGCTGAGGAGAGCCGCGTGCGTGGATCCACGCATGGAGGGCGGTACGGTGCGGCAGGGAACTGCTCGACGGGGCAGGCATGGCCATGGTTGCTTGTTCTTCGGCTTGCTGCACACGCCTTCAATTCTGATGGTCACTGGTCAGGTCGCTCTGACGAGGGAGGGGAGAGAGCTTGCCAGCCGCCGTCGAACACCAGCGGTGATCTCTGGACGAACACGTCGTGGCCTTCGACGGGATGGTCGGGGTGCTCGGATGGTTGCGGTACTTTGCGGGCCGCCGCTCCAACCCACAAATAGATAGGGCGGCGTGATGTGGGCTGCCGCATCGGCCCTCAATAAAACTCGCGGTTGGTGCGGACGCAAGGTGGGCTCAGAACTATAAGCAAATCCACTTTCATGATTTTGGACATGATTTGGGAGGGGTTTCAGAGCACGACAGATAGCCGCCAAAACTCACTTCAGGGTTTGGGTTCAATTAATTATTCGCTGATTCCGTTACAAGCCGTTTCATCGGCTTTAATTTAAGGCGACGCAACGCCGACACCGGCTAACCTCGCCCACACGTCAGCCTAAGACTCCTTACACACGTGGCCCACACATCAGCCACCATCACCCCCTGTTGTTGGACGCCAAATGCCTCGCCTTCCAGCCCAACTTGCGACGCCTCCTTCTCATATGGTGCCTTGTCGTGATATTGATGTAGTGGATAGGAGGATCTTGTGGACATGCCAGAAGTGGGCGGAGGTGAGGTGGGCATTCGGAGCTAGTGAAGGCATAGACGGCCTCGAGCATAGGCACAGAACGTTCTCGCACGTGCTCTGGTGGGTGGTGATCCTGTAGAATGTATGTACCTCGTGCGCTCCTACTGTTTGTAGGGGCACGACAGGTGGATCAGGTCTCTCCAAGATGTCGAGGACGATGCCACGACGACGGGGCAGAGTCTTTTATTTAATTAGTCGATCAGAGGCAGTGCCTTGGTCATGGCATGTCCAGGCGATGTACGCAAGAGTCTCTTATAGTTACTTTTCAACAATGGAAAAACGATTCTTCTTCCTTTTCTACTAGCTGTTCAGGTAGTTTGGAGATTTTTCTCGAGGGTACGGCTCCCGGGGATCACGCAAGAGTTGCTCTTAGCAGGGTGCCTCGCGAAAGCGCCCCCCAGTGGACATGATGGACTCCACCATGGAAGAAAAACGGAATAGTACATGCCTAAAACGGGTATGAAGTTATAAACAAGAAACATTTTTTTTTTTTAGAATTTGATTGATGGGGAGATGGGTACAATTGAATGCTAGTAGAATTAATAAACAATTGAATGCTAGTACAACAACTAGTCCAAAGTTTATTTTTCTTGTGCTTTGAAAGAACAAATGATGCTTTAATTTCATTTGGTTTCAGTCGAGAAATGATCCCTCTGTCTCTCCATGCAAGTTATTAAATTATTCATTTGTAAACCTCAACGAACACATGCATTTCTGGTCCCAAATTGCTATGAAAAGTTAAAAAGTTAACTACAGGACTGCACCCCTTCCCTACTGCAGTCCCAAATTTGTCTCTCCATGCAGGTTAGTTTAGAATACACTATTTTAATCAATTCCAATCATGGAGTTGATCACAAGGACTCCATAATCCAGGTTAGTCAATGAATAGTGTGACGGCATCCTTCTTTTGACCTCACACATTTAGTCCCGTACATGGTTGTTTGTACGTGGTTGTTTGTTTAAGTGCATTTCTGAAATAAAGCCATAGCGTTAGTACATGTATTATAATAGTATAAAATTTAGTGCAGAATCAATTGCTTCAGCTGACTTAGTGTTTTTTCTTTTCTAGTACTAAATCAAATCGCAATTGAAGGTTTACCCTTCTTGGTCCTATATCCTATCTTGGTTATATCCTAACGGAACGGACCCAAAAACCTTGCCTCACACTCGAGCACATGTCTCGGACTTGGGACTTCTGAATCGATCGGGCCCGTATCCAACACGAACCCATCTACGCCGTCGCGCCAACATCCAACGGCGTACGCCAGCCTGATCAAAGGCGGTTCCCCTCCCACCCGGCGCCGCCTTCCTGCACGCGGTCCACAAGCACCACGACAGCTGCGCTGCTTCAATCCGTGGACCGCCCCCACGGGTCCACAACATTCCGTAGACTAATGGCGCAGCCTATAGTCTCGTAAATACAGCCGACCGCAACTCCATTTCTTCTCTAAGCTTCTTTCTCTGCTTTCCCCCGTCCTAAACCCGCCGAGCGAAAATCCATGTCCTCGCGCTCGCGCTCGAACCCGCCGCCGCGCGCGTGAGGTCGGAGGAAGGGGGAGGGCGGCGAGATGGACGCGAGGTTCGCGCACTGGCCGGCCGAGGTCGCCAGGGTCGAGCGGTTCGCGCACTCGCCGGCCGAGGTCGCCTGGGACGAGCGGTTCGCGCACTCGCCGGCCGAGGTCGCCAAGGTCGAGCTCGTGCAGTTCGGCGTACTCGGCCCCGACGACATAGTAATGCCCCCCTTGCTCACCCTCACCCGCTCTGCTTGAATTGCTGTTTTGATCGAATTCGAGCATGTCGGGTGATTTCGCGGGATTGGGGTTTTAGGCAGATCCGTTAACTCCGCACATAGCCGATGCCACATTGGTATGGTTATTGTGAAATTCACTGTCGAGAATGCATGTCTGGTTCAGTCATGGTTCAGTCTAAGCGAGGTGGGTCGCGGGGAAGTTCGTCATTTGCTCGGTAAGTTTCTCTCTCTAGTTTCTCTCTCTAGGTGAGAGAAACCCTACCCTCCGTCCACCTCCACCCCACCCTACCACCCTTCGGTACTGCGCCGCCGCCCCTCGCCGGCATCGCACCCACGCTCCTCCCCTCCTCTCCGTGCCACCGCTCCTACCCTCCTCCTCCCCCCCCCCCGCGTCCACTCGGTTCTTCGCCATGGGTGACGGCTCCCCTTCACGTCGTTCTTGGGCTGATGAGTGTCAGGACATGACCTCCGGGGATGACCTCGCCGCCGGACTGGGAGAGGGCACGTCCGCCGCCGCTGAACTTGGCCTCGCCCGTGGTCCTGGGGAACGTGTTTCCCTAAGTGACTCGGAGGACTACTCTGACGCGTGCTCCGACAACTTGCCTCCACCACCTCCGCCGCCGGGCAAGGGCAAGGCGGTTGCCGAGGCGCCCCGGAAGCGGCGCCGCAACAGGCGCCATCGGCGTCGGGCGTCCAACGCCACTGGCTTCATGGCAGGGGCTAGACGCTCCTACGTTCCGCCGACGTCGCCCTCTCCGCCTCGCCGGACCTCGCCTCCTGCGCATCCGGTCAGGCAGCTCGGCTTGCCTGATGCCGATGGGTTCTTTCAGGTACGCAGTCGCAATGCTGGTCGTCGTCGCTCGCCTCCACGTGCGTCCAGACCGGTTCCTCCCGGTCTGGAGGGCAGATGCTTCAACTGTCTCTCCTTCAAGCATGTCAAGGCGGATTGCCGCTTCCCGTCGCGGTGCTTCAACTGCTGGCAGGAGGGGCATCGTGCGTTGGCTTGTCGGCTGCCACCACGAGCTGGCCTAGCGGACCTCTTGGGCTCCAAGCGGCCCCGCTCCCCCACGGCGCCGCTGCCACCTCGTCGCGTCGCGTTGCGGTCTGCCTACTCTGGCCACCGCGCTCGGGGGCGCGGATCCGATGGCGGCTCCCCCTCCTCCGGCCGCTCTGCGCCTGGCTCGCGCCATGGTGCGGCATCGCCTTCCTCGTCGCACCCGCCACCGCCGCCACCGCCGCCGCCTGCCGGTCCTGAGCAGGCGCTGCCCCAGGCCCAGTGCATTCCTCAGGGTGCCGCCGTGGTGGATGACTGGGAGGACCGCCCCCACGTCTCGCCGATTGTGGTCATCCCTCGTACCGCGGAGCTGCAGGCGGCGGAGGATGCCCTCGCCATGTCCCTGGTCGTCATGGTCGGCGGGACGAGGCCCGCCGTCTCCACTGCCATGGTGTCGGCTTACCTGCTGGATCGCTTCGGCATTGTCGCGCTCGATGCGGATGTCCGCCGCCACGACCCGGAGGACTTCATTGTCCGGTTCCGGCGCTTGGAGGACAGAGAGCGTGTCCTCAGCGCACGGCCGTCGCAGCTGCCGCTCCCGCTGCTTTGGCGTCCATGGAGACGGACATCCATGGCATCGGCAGGCTCGTTCCGCTACCGGGTCCTGGTGGGCATGTGGAGGATTCCGCTACACGCACGCTCCACGTCGATCGCGCAAACCATTCTGGGCCCTTGCTGCGCCAACATTGAGATCGTACACCCTGTGGACGTCCCCAAGGACGATGACCGAGAATTCTTCGTCACCGCTTGGTGCTGGCATCCTTGCTACATCCAGCACGAGCAGATCATCTTCATCCCTGAGCCGTCCTACACTGGGGCCATTGAAGAGGAGCGCACGGCGCTGCCGGGCCTCAGGTACCTGGTGCGGGTTCGCCTGGTCGCGGTGCAGAACTGGCACACTCCGCCACCCTCTGCTGGAAGCGATGATGGGGGTGATGATGGTGGCGATGAGGGTGGAGATGGTGACGGCGATGACCGCGATGGCGGAGAAGGCGGCGGGGAGGGTCCCGGCGCCCACCCGGAGGACCGCCCCGAGGAGGAGGACCACGGTCGCTACACCGAGTCCTTGGACTCCGACGACAGCAACTTCAACAGACGCCATCCGAGGGTGGGCCACCGGAACCGCCGCCATGGTTCGCCGTGCTCCGCGGTGAGCAGCGCGGTGTCCATTGTTGTCGGTGACGTCACCTGTCCGGTGCGTGTGCTGGACACTGCCTTTGGGGCCCGCAGCGCAGACAGGTCAGTCCTTTCGGCGGCCTCCCGTGCCCCCTGTCAGGAAGCCTCTCGTGCTCCCTGTCAGGCGGGCAGGGCTGCATGTGTTGCCCACGGAGTCACGGAGGAGCTACAGGAGTCCACGCCTCGGGCTCACAACCGATCATGGACCGTTGGGTTCAACTCACGGGTCGTCCACGGCCCCCTGTTTCCTGCAGACCTGACGGACGCCCATCACCTGACTTGGTCGCGTGGTTCGCAGCAGAGGGGGTCGAGCGGGAATTCAATTTCATCCCCCGAGCTTCTCCCGCGCAGGGATGGGGAGCTCTCTAACTTGGGCCTAGTGGGCCGCTTTTTGGCCACGGCCCCGTTTCTCTTGCAGGATGGTCGTAGCTGTGCATACCCACCACTCCAGGCCCAAACTGATTGGTGGGCTGAAATGGCGGCACTTGAGCTGGTGGGCCCCGATCAAGATGGCACCTCGGCCGCTGACAGTGATCCGATACAGGACAGCCCGGGTCGGGGAACGAGGGACTCTCAGGAGCCGATCTTGATCGTGTCCCCAGCCCCGACTACAGACAGATTGAGGGATTCTTGGTGGGAGGAGTTGATGGCTGCTGAGCTCGTTCACCCGGGCATCGACGGCAGCTGTGCTCAAGGCAGAGTGGAGGCATCCCCGGCGCACTCCAACCCGACGGGCAGTGTTGAGGTGGCGGCCGGGAACACATCCCCGGCGCACTCCCAGCCCCGGAGCCCGACGCGATCCCCGGTGCCTCGGAGCCCGGAGCGATCCCCGGGGGCGAGAGCCTCGGCGTGCACCCCACCTCCGGTCGGGGTGGTGCTGGTGAACCGCCTTTGCATCCCTATTCAGTCGCCTTTAATCCGCGGTACACCAAAGGTACGCAGAGCGAAGACGCCTCGGTCGGTCCACACGCTGCGTCGCAGCTCAAGGATCGCAGGCCGCCCAAGGGAGGTGGACTCCACAAAGCAGGCGCAATCTGTGCTCCTCAAAAAACTCGGCACCATCCAGCAGACGCCGTCGGTCGACCCCCAGGTCGTGCGCCGCTTCAAGGAAACTTTCAGCAAGCCGCTCTCGCCGTCAAAGCACGATGCACTGCAGGTCCTGTTCGATGGTGAGTTTGATCCGGTCAGGCTTGGCCTGAACGCGATTGACCTCGACGAGCCGACGGCTTAGACCGACTCGGTCCCTGATGCTTGCGTCGCACAACTGTTTTGTTAATGTTAACTCAGAACCAATCTTGTTTTGTGTGGAATGTGCGGGGCTTGAATGGCCGGGCGCGTCGCAACGTAGTCAGGGAATTCCTTTTGCAGCACAGACCATCCATCGTCTGTCTGCAGGAGACCAAGGTCTCTAACTTTTGTAATGAGCTTGCTAATGAAACTCTAGGGAACGCTTTTGATTATGCGTCGTTGCCTTCAGCGGGTGCATCTGGGGGTGTGCTACTTGCCTGGAAACGGGAGGTATGGATAGTGTCCAATGTCGCATTACGGAAGTACTCCATCACGGCTTCCCTGTGCCCCGTCGGATCCCAGGGAGTCTGGTCGATCACGGTGGTTTACGGACCAATGGAGGAAGCGGACAAGGTTGAGTTCTTGCAGGAACTGTCGCTGATACGCACAATCGTCCTGGGACCTTGGATGGTTTGTGGAGATTTTAACATGATCTATCAGGCGGCTGACAAAAACAATGGACGTCTGGATAGGCGTGCCATGAACAGGTTCCGGTCGTTCCTCAATCGTGTCCAGTTGCAAGAGGTCGACTTGGTCGGACGACGCTACACGTGGTCTAACCACCAGGACGTTCCAACGCTTGAGCGCCTAGACAGGGTCTTCGGATCCATTGATTGGTTTGAGTGCTTTCCTCGCCACTGTCTAAAAACGCTGTCGTCCGATTGTTCTGATCATAGCCCGCTGTGCCTGAGCTTGTGCTCTCCGGGAGGTTACAAACGCCGATTCAAGTTCGAGAGTTTCTGGGTCAAATTGCCAGGGTTCATGGATGTCGTCCAGGAGTCCTGGACTGACCCGGTTCCTTCGGTAGACCCGTTCCGCATTATGGACATCAAGCTTAGGAGGCTGGCGAAAGCACTGCAGAGCTGGAGCGCCATTCAGGTGGGCAGTGTGCGCTTGCAGCTACACATGGCCCGTGAGGTCATCCTGGCCCTCGACGGTGCTGAAGAGTCGAGAGCACTCGAACCCAGGGAGTTAGCGCTTCGAAAATCTTTGAAGTCTAAGACGCTCGGACTCGCGTCCTTGGCCAGAACGATTGCCAGACAGCGGGCAAGAGTGACGTTCATCAAGGAGGGCGACGCGAACACTCGCTTTTTCCATCTCATGGCGTGCCATCGTGGGAGAGTTAACAGGATCGACAGTCTTTCGGTCGATGGGGTAGAGGTCGCCCAAGAGGCACAACTTGCCGATGCCTTCTTTCAACACTACAACATGCTTCTGGGCACCCCGTTCACGCGGACGCGTCGCTTTAACTTAGCTGAATTAGGCTTACTCACCCTGGACATGGATGAACTGGATGTCGTATTCACAGTCGACGAGGTGAGGCATGTCATCATGGACCTCCCTAGTGACAAAGCGCCGGGGCCCGATGGCTTCATTGGTCTCTTCTACAAACTTTGTTGGGAAATCATTCAGGCCGACTTTATGAATGCCATGCACGCTTTCTGGGCGAGGGATGGACGGAGCTTTGAGCACCTCAATGGTGCATACATGATCATGCTCAAGAAAACTCAGGACCCATCGCAGATCAAGGACTACCGCCCGATAAGCCTTGTCCACAGCTTCGCGAAGCTGGTGACGAAGTGCCTCGCCACCAGACTGGCAACTCGCCTCGACGCCTTGGTAGCGAAGAATCAGTCGGCCTTCATCAAGGGCCGCTCTATACATGATAACTTCCGTGCTGTCCGTCTCTCATGCAAATTGATGCACGCCAAGCGGGAGCGATGCGTTCTACTGAAGGTGGACATCGCCAAGGCGTTTGATACGGTCGCTTGGCCTTTTCTACTGGAAGTGTTGGAACACTTGGGGTTTTCACGACGGTGGCGTGATTGGATCTCCCTTCTCTTCGGGTCCTCCAACACGAAGATCCTGTTCAATGGGTGCCCAGGGCGGCGTATCTGCCACGCGCGTGGACTGCGCCAGGGCGACCCTTTGTCTCCCATGCTGTTCGTCTTGGCAATGGAGGTCATCAACAGGGCGGTCGCTTGGCTTGACGCCGAGGGCATGTTGACACCGCTGCCTCACGGCGTGCAGCGGCTCTCTCTCTATGCCGATGATTTGATCATGCTGGTGGTGCCCAATGCAGCTGACCTCACGGCCGTCAGAACAGTCCTAAACCTGTTCGGTGATGCGTCAGGCTTGGTTGCCAACCTTGACAAGAGCTCCGCGACGCCGATTCGTGCGACGACGGGGATTTACAGGCGGTGACCGAGCTGCTTGGTTGCCCGATCCAAAGCATGCCGGTGCGCTACCTAGGCATACCCTTGTCCATCTTCAAACTGAGCAGAAATGAAGAGCAAGCCATCATTGATAAAATCGCAGCTCGCATACCTCTGTGGAAAGGCAATCTTCTCAACGTCGCGGGCCGTGGGGCATTGGTGAGGGCGACTATGTCTGCTATCCCAATTCACACGGCCATTGGCCTACCACTGTCGTCCTGGGCCATCGATCGTATTGACAAGCTCCGGCGTGCGTTTTTATGGGCGGGCAGTGATTCCGTGGCAGCTGGCAAATGTAAGGTGGCTTGGCCGACGGTGTGCCGCTCCAGGGAGCTCGGAGGTCTGGGCATCACCGACCTGCGTCGAGCAGGCGTCGCACTGCGCGTTCGGTGGCGTTGGCTTGGGCGCACTGATGAGGAACGCACGTGGCGAGACCTACCGGGCGACAATGATCAGGCGACGCAGCTCATCTTCCAGGCGGCGACCTCGTCCTCGCTGGGCGATGGTACCTCCACCTTGTTCTGGGTGGACAATTGGATTGAGGGTTCCTGTGTCCGGCTGCTGGCACCCGCGGTCTTTGCGGCGGTGCCCAGACGGCGACACTCCACCACGGTCGCTGAGGCACTAGTGGACTGGCAGTGGGTGCGTCAGATCACTGGACCGAGGACGTTGCGGTTGATCAATGAGTTCTTGTCGCTCTGCACCATCCTCGACCGTGTCCAGTTGACCCAAGGCGTCCCTGACACTTTCAGCTGGAGATTGACGAGCAACGCCAGGTATTCGGCGGCGTCGGCCTATGGCGCCATGTTTGCTGGCTCGTCCACGCCGTTGGGTGCCAAGCGCGTCTGGAAGACGGCAGCACCTCCGCGAGTGCGGTTCTTCTTCTGGTTGGTGCTGCACGGCCGTTGCTGGACGGCGAATCGAAGGATGCGGCATGGTCTTCAGCAGTCCGACGTTTGTATCATGTGTGATCAGGCCTCCGAGACGATGGACCACATCCTCTTGGGTTGTGTTCTCTCTCGCGAGGTATGGGCGCTCTGCTTGCGTTGGTTGCACCTTGATCCGTTGGTACATGTGCGCGAGGAGGACTCGGTGCAGTGGTGGCTATCGGCGAGGTTGGGACTGCCAAAGGTCCTCCGGCGGGGCTTTGACTCCATGGTCATGCTCATTGGATGGACCTTGTGGAAAGAGCGCAATGCCCGTACCTTTGATAGGGTCATCTCTTCGCCTCAGGTGATTGCGGGACGGATCATGGAGGAAGCGCAGCTTTGGCTTGCAGCAGGGTACAAGCAACTTGCAGTTCTCGAGGACCGTCGGGCTCGGATTGCAGGAACGCTTCGCGTCGCACAATGGTTTAGCCATGTAGTCGGCTACAATGTATTCGCTTTTGCTTTTAGTGTGTGTTTGGGGCTAGGCAAGTTTAGGCTTCCCTATCGGCCTCAGTAATGTTTTAAACTAGCGCTCACACTTAAATACGTGCTATGCACGGTCAAAAAAAAAAGTCTAAGCGAGGTCGCCAAGGTCGAGCTCGTGCAGTTCGGCGTCCTCGGGCCCCACGGGATCGTAATGCCCCTGCCTGCCTCATCCGCTCGTCCCCTCTGCTTGCTTGAATTGATTTTTCCAATTCGGTTCGAGCATGTCGGGTGGGTTGGGGATTGGGGGGTTCGGAGACTGTCGAGTGAAGTTTTGGGCAGATCCGTTAATTAACTCCGTATATAGCTGATGCCGTTAACTTGACTCTCGAGAACGTGTTTGGTTCTGCTGTCCAACTGAAAGTCTGAATTGGAAAGAACAGATAACTAGATTTGTTGGGTTATGACGACTGTAACGCACCATTAATGCAAATATAACGATGAGGATGATGGATTTTTAAAATTGGTTACTCCCATATATAGCCAATGCCGTATTGGTATGGTTGTATTATGAACTGCTGTCTAGAATGTGTTCGGTTTAGTCAGGTTTCATTGCAACTGCATGTTTGAACTGCAAAACACAGATGCTGAAACTAACTGTAATTCCTCATTCAATGATATATATGCCGGTCTACCAGATCTTTCAGAAAAGGAAAAACACAGATAACTAGATTTCTTGGGTTATTGCTATTACTGTACAGCTGAATGCACCATTAATGTTACATGATTATTAAGTGAGCAGTTTTTTTCCTTAATGCAAAGATAACAATTAATATGAAAGGATGATGGATTTAAATATTTAATAGTTTGCCATGTTGGGCTCGTTTGCACTGCTTCGTTTCATTAAAAGAAATGTCTGCACATCTGTAGTGTCTGAACAATAACATTCAGGTCATGTAATTTAATGGTGAAATATCGCATGTGCTGTGCAGAGACAAATGTCGGTGGCGCAGATAGAATATGCAGAGACTATGGTGAAGGGGAAGCCGAAGGCCGGTGGGCTTAGTGACCCGCGGATGGGGACTGTCGACCGCAAAACCAAGTGCCAGACATGCATGGCTGGGATGGCAGAGTGCCCAGGCCACTTTGGTCACCTTGAGCTCGCCAAGCCCATGTTCCACATTGGCTTTATGAAGACTGTACTGTCCATTATGCGTTGTGTCTGCTTCAACTGCTCCAAGATCCTCGTGGATGAGGTACCCCTGGGTTCTGTTGCTATGCAGAATGTTTGTGTGCACTTAGGCAGTTCTGATTTGTTTTTAGGAAACAAAGCAGTTCTGATTTTAATCAAATCATATTTAACATGGATCATGGGAGCCTTATTTATTCTTACCATTATATTAATGACTGAATTGTCCTTTCCTTTTTACTGCATCAAGGTGTGCTCATGATTTGCTTTTGTCCACAGGAGACATGTTTAACAAAAACTTGTAAACTTGGTATTGCACTACAAAAATTTGTAAACAAAAACTTGTTTGCATGTGCAGGCAGACTTTTCTGAAACCTAATGTTAAGACTCATGAAGCTTAGAAACTCAGTGTTGTACTTCTGTAGCAAACATATATTTGTGCTCTGCATAAAACGATCAGAGTAATTAAACCTGTCCATGAGCCAACTTTAGAGCTTTTCACAAAGTTCCAATTTAGTTGTTGTCACATGTTTGGACATTAACATTCATCTTGCAGGATGATACCAAGTTCAAGCAGGCTCTGAAAATCAGGAACCCAAAGAATAGATTGAAGAGAATATATGATGCTTGCAAGACTAAAAAGGTCTGTGGTGAGGGTGATGACCTTGATGTCCAGCAGCAGCAAGATACTGATGAGCATGTAAAGAGAAGAGGTGGCTGTGGTGCTCAGCAGCCAATTATTACAGTTGATGGTATGAAGATGCTTGTGGAATTCAAAGCACCAAAGAAGAAAAATGATGATCTAGAGCAACTCTCTCTGCCTTCGGAACCGAAGCAGATTCTCTCAGCTGAGAGGGTATTTATACGATGATCTATGTTTATTAACAAGTTTTTCTAAGAAAGTTACAGTAACCATGCGGTTTGCTTATGTTTGACCAGGTCCTTGATGTTCTCAAGCGTATATCTGATGAGGAGTGTCTTGTACTGGGTTTAGATCCCAAACTGTCCCGTCCAGATTGGATGATACTCCAGGTTCTTCCCATTCCTCCACCCCCTGTTAGACCTTCAGTCATGATGGGCACTTCTTCCAAAAGCGAGGTGAGAGCCTATTACTACTATTGCAGTGATTATGTTTTGACCTGTTTGCATGGATGGATTGGAATGCTATGGTAGCTCACTGTTCTTCTTCTTGGCCTTTCATCTGTTTCTGCAGGATGATTTGACTCATCAATTAGCTATGATAATTCGGCATAATGAGAACTTGAGGAGGCAAGAGAGAAACGGAGCTCCAGCTCACATTATCCAGGAGTTTTCCCAGTTGTTGCAATTTCACATTGCTACTTACTTTGATAATGAACTTCCTGGCCAGCCCAGGGTGAGTAGTTTACTAGAAAGATGTCTTGCATGTCACTTACAGATACAAGGCTAAATTATCCTCTCTCTCTCTCTCTCTCTCTTTTTAAATGCTCAGGCCACACAACGTTCTGGAAGGCCAATTAAATCAATTTGCAGCAGGCTGAAAGCAAAGGAAGGCCGGGTTAGAGGAAACTTGATGGGGAAACGTGTTGACTTTTCATCCCGTACTGTTATCACACCAGATCCAAATATTAACATTGATGAATTGGGTGTGCCATGGAGTATTGCGTTGAACCTGACATATCCAGAAACTGTCACTCCATATAACATTGAGAGGTAAACCAGTTT
Source organism: Themeda triandra (assembly GCA_018135685.1). Lineage (NCBI taxonomy): Eukaryota > Viridiplantae > Streptophyta > Magnoliopsida > Poales > Poaceae > Themeda > Themeda triandra. The sequence goes on along the minus strand of JAENPR010001121.1, from coordinate 41,140 downwards.
TCTGAATCGTGTTATTGCAAATGTTGTTTTGCTGAGATTAAAACTAACTCCAATGATCTCAGGTTGAAGGAACTTGTACTGAATGGGCCTCACCCTCCCCCAGGGAAGACAGGTGCAAAGTACATTATCAGGGAAGATGGTCAAAGGCTTGATCTTCGTTATGTGAAGAAAAGCAGTGATCAGCATTTGGAGCTTGGTTACAAGGTTAGTAGTGTATTGGCAACTGCAGCAGTAATGCTTTTTATAATCTCTTGAGAGAACTTCTTTACTATTTTTGTGCCTGTGGTCTGTGGTCTCCTCAGGTGGAGAGGCACCTCAATGATGGAGATTTGGTTCTTTTAAATCGGCAGCCAAGTCTTCATAAAATGTCTATAATGGGACATCGAATAAAAATTATGCCCTACTCAACTTTCCGATTGAACTTATCAGTTACATCGCCGTATAATGCTGATTTTGATGGGGATGAAATGAATATGCATGTTCCCCAGTCTTTTGAGACTAGAGCAGAAGTTCTAGAATTAATGATGGTGCCAAATTGTATTGTCTCCCCACAATCAAATAAGCCGGTGATGGGTATTGTTCAGGACACATTGCTTGGATGTCGAAAAATCACCAAGAGGGACACTCTCATTGAAAAGGTGAATAAAGACAGACTTACTTACCTTTTCCAATAGTGTTTTCTGTTAAATATTTGTAGCTCAACAGAAATTTATTCCAGGACGTATTTATGAACATATTGATGTGGTGGGAAGACTTTGATGGAAAGATTCCTGCTCCTGCCATTCTCAAACCAAGGCCTATTTGGACTGGGAAACAAGTTTTCAACTTAATTATCCCAAGGCAAATAAATTTTGCCAGGCACTCCGAAGAAGAGAAAAGATTTATTACTCCCAGTGATATTGTTGTTAGGATAGAAAAAGGAGAGCTTCTATCTGGCACACTTTGCAAAAAGACTCTTGGAAGAGGCACCGGGAGTCTGATTCATGTTATTTGGTATTTATGCTTCCATTAGCGTTCAGATTCAGAAGTCGCATCACAGTTTAGTGATTTATTTTTTCTCATTTCTTTTTGCTGATCTAGTTTCGTTTTAACTTGTTCTTTGCAGGGAAGAGGTTGGTCCAGATGCTGCACGCAAGTTCTTAGGTTCGGTACAGTGGCTTGTCAACTATTGGCTTCTTCAAAATGGTTTCAGTATTGGAATTGGGGATATGATTGCAGATGAAGCAACAATGGATGCAATTAATAAAGAAATTTATGCAGCTAAGGGAATCGTGAAGAAGCTTATTAAACAAGCACGTGACGAGCAATTGGAAGATGAGCCAGGACGCACCATGATGGAATCATTTGAAAATAAAGTAAATGAGGTAATTGTTTGTCGTTGATTGTGGATTGCTTTTTTTTATATATAGGTCTTCCAATCAAACAAGAAAACTATCACTCTCAGTTGAGTTGTTTAATCAGTCCACTCTCCTTTTATTCCAGGCTCTCAACAAGGCTCGTGATAAAGCTGGATGTAATTTGCAGCAGAATTTGTCTGAAAGCAACAATATGAAGGCTATGGTCAGTGCGGGCTCGAAAGGGACTTTCATTAACATTTCACAAATGGCTGCTTGTGTCGGACAACAAAATATTGAGGGCAAGCGGATCCCATTTGGTTTCAGTGATCGAACATTGCCACATTTCATGAAAGATGACTATGGTCCTGAAAGTCGTGGATTTGTGGAGAACTCTTACCTTCAGGGTCTGACACCGCAAGAATTTTTCTTTCATGCTATGGGTGGCCGAGAAGGCCTGATTGATACGGCTGTGAAGACTTCTGAGACTGGGTATATCCAGCGGAGGCTTGTGAAAGCTATGGAGGACATCATGGTGAAGTATGATGGCACTGTAAGAAATTCCTTGGGAGATGTCATTCAGTTCATATATGGGGAAGATGGTATGGATGCTGTTTGGATTGAAGAACAGAATTTGGATTCTTTGAAGATGAAAAAGGATGAGTTTGATACAGTATTCCGATATGAACTGGATGACGAGAATTGGAGGCCTAACTACTTGCTGCCTGTCCATTTTGATGATTTGAAGACCATCAGTGGTTTCAGAAGTGTGTTAGAGGCGGAGGTTCATAAGCTAGAAGCTGACAGGTTCCAGCTTGGGACTGAGATTGCTACAAATGGTAATCATACATGGCATTTGCCTGTCAACCTCAAGCGGCTTATCTGGAATGCCCAGAAGACATTCAAGATTGACATCAGAACATGTTCTGACATGCACCCAATAGAAATTGTGGAAGCGATAGATAAGCTGCAAGAAAGACTGAAAGTTGTGCCTGGTGATGATGCTATAAGCAGTGAGGCTCAGAAGAATGCCACCTTGTTCTTTAATATCCATCTTCGTGCCACATTTGCTAGCAAGAGGGTCTTGAGGGAATACAGGCTTACAAGGGAAGCATTTGAGTGGGTTATCGATGAGATTGCTTGGAGGTTTTCTCAGTCTTTGGTGGCCCCTAGTGAAATGATTGGATGTGTTGCTGCGCAGTCCATTGGGGAACCAGCAACTCAAATGACTTTGAATACCTTCCATTATGCTGGTGTCAGTGCCAAGAATGTTACTCTTGGAGTTCCCAGATTGAGAGAGATCATCAATGTTGCCAAGAAAATAAAAACTCCATCGTTGTCTGTTTACCTAAAGCCTGAGGTGAACAAGACGAAAGAATTGGCTAAGACTGTGCAATGTGCTTTAGAGTATACCACACTGCACAGTGTGACTCATGCCACTGAAGTATGGTATGATCCTGATCCTATGGGAACCATCGTTGAAGAGGATTTGACATTTGTCCAGTCATATTATGAAATGCCTGATGAGAATATTGACCTAGATAAGATTTCTCCTTGGCTCCTGCGATTTGAGCTTAATCGTGAGATGATGGTTGATAAGAAGCTGAGCATGGCTGATGTCGCCAATAAGATCAACCGTGAATTTGATGGCTGCATGTCATGCATATTCAGTGATGACAATGCAGATAAACTTATTCTCCGCCTGCGCATTATAAATGATGAAGCTTTACTGGATGATTCTGCTGAGGATGAAGTTTTCCTCAAGAAGATAGAGAGTAACATGTTGGCAGAGATGTCTCTTCAAGGCATTCCGGATATTAACAAGGTGTTTATAAAAGAGGTGAAGTTTAACAAATTTGATGCGAATGATGGTTTCAAAGAACACAAGGAGTGGATGCTTGATACAGACGGTGTCAATCTCTTGGCTGTCATGTGTCATGAGGATGTTGATGCTACAAGAACAACAAGTAACCATTTGACTGAAGTGATTGAGGTTCTTGGAATTGAGGCTGTTCGTCAAACTCTTTTGGATGAACTTCGGGCAGTTATATCTTTTGATGGATCCTATGTAAATTATAGGCATTTGGCTGTTCTTTGTGATACAATGACATACAGAGGTCATCTGATGGCTATTACAAGGCATGGTATCAATCGCAATGACACTGGACCTCTTATGAGATGTTCTTTTGAAGAAACTGTGGATATCTTGATCGATGCTGCTGTACATGCCGAATCTGACTACCTGAGAGGTGTCACTGAGAACATTATGCTTGGCCAGCTTGCTCCTATTGGTACTGGAGGCTGCGCACTATTTCTGAATGAACAGATGCTGCAGCAGGCCATTGAACTTCAACTCCCAAGCTATGTGGATGGTCTAGACTTTGGCATCACACCAACACCTTCACCTCTCTCTGGGTCGCCATACCATGAAGGGTTGATGTCTCCGAGTCATCTCCTGAGTCCAGATTTCAGGCATTCCCCCATTGATACATATGCTTCTTTTTCACCATATGTCAGAGATATGTCATTGTCACCTCTTCCTTCAGAAGGTGGTTACTCTCAGTCATTGTTGTTAGGGGGATATAATCCATCTCCGGTTCCCAGGTCAGAAAGGTACATGGCTGTATCACCCAAATACACTCCATACAATTCTACATCACCAATTAATGCTTCTACTTCAACATCATATAGTCCAGTAAGTCCGGTTTACTCAGCCACAACTCCAGTTTACACGCCTGTAAGTCCAGTTTACTCTCCTACGACACAGTCATACTCTCCCACATCTCCAATTTATAGTCCTATATCTCCTAACTCATCAAGATATAATCCTGCTTCTCCAAGTTATAGTCCCACTTCGCCTGTATACAGTCCCACACCACCATCGTATAGTCCAGCATCAGCATCATATAACCCAACATCACCATTCTATAGCCCTACGTCTCCATCATACAGTCCTTTGTCGCTCTCATACAGCCCAACATCACCATTCTATAGCCCTACGTCTCCATCATACAGTCCTTCGTCACCCTCATACAGCCCAACATCTCCTACGTACAGTCCTACATCGCTTGGTTACAGCCCTACATCGCCTGGTTATAGCCCGACCTCACCAAACTACAGCCCGACTTCACCAAGCTACAATCTTTCGTCTACTGAGCACAATTCTTCCAACACTTACTCTCCAACTGGACCAAGGATGACTCCTCCAGAATACAGGTACTAACAATTCTACAGAGCTGCAAAATTATCGTTTTGACAGCTGATAGTGGCAATCTGTGTTCTAATATTTATGTATTGACTGCTTGTATCACGGTTTTAAATTTCAGTCCAACTTCACCGAATTACTCACCGACTTCACCGACATATTCATTACCAAGTCTGTCATATAGCCCAAACAGGTGAGCCCCATTCAGGCTTCATCTGTGATCAAGCATGTTCACATCTGTGTCTCACCATTTCTGCTGTATGTCCCCTCCTTGAGTTTTGTGGATTTTTTAACGGACTGACTAGCTTGTGTAGGCCAATTGACGACTCTGGAAGACCTAGCCCAGACTATAGCCCAACCTCTCCAGATTTCAGGTAAGCTGACATGGCATCAGGAATACATTACCTGCCTGCCTGTCATCATAAAAGGCATAATCACATATTTTCAATAACATTGTGCACAGCCCTAGGAGAAGTGACTCCCCCACTGTGGCTGACTGCTCCCCATCCTCCATTGTTGTGCACAGCCCTAGCAGAAGTGACTCCCCCACTGCGGCTGACTGCTCCCCATCCTCCACTGGCCAAGCCATTGACAAGGACAGCGAGACAAGCTAGTGAAAGCATGAGGAAAGATTGGTGATGGCTGCAGAGGAAGAAATGAATCCATTGCAATATTCCATTTCTTTCTGCTTTTGTACAGCTGAGCGCATGATTTAGACGAGTGACCAAAATCTACATGAAGTGCTGGTTCCGAACTCTTGTAGCAAATGTAAATGATCAAAGCGTACTGCAGGAATTCCAAATTTTAATGGCTATAAATTGTGTCTGCAAGTGATTTGTAGCAAATATGGCCTTCGTGGAAAGCTATATTATCTAGAAATACATCTTTTTTTTTTACACAAGTAGCTGGAGCTCTGCCTTTCATTTAAGAGAGGTTTACTTACAAAGAATGGGTCATGGGTGCTCGCCCCGGCTTAGGAGAAAGAAAATCCTGAGAGAGGAAAAGGGAAACAGGATTTTAGATTTGCCCCTCTCCGTGAATATCCAGAAATACATCTTCTGCAAATCATTGGGAAACATCTGTCACAGATATATGCCATTTTCTGCTTTCATTATATCATATATACATATTTTTTTTGGGTACCATAATTAGAAAAGTAAAATCACCGACTTCCTGACGAAATCTATCTCTTCGTACGGCCCCCCGACCGGCGGCATACGGTCCGCCCTTTCCCGGCGAGCGGCGCGCAGCCTACCGACCCGCGACGTACGGCCCCCGCCCCTTCCCGGCGAGCGGCGCGCGGCCCTGCCCCTTCTCGGCCGGCGGCACGTGGCCCCGTCCCGTCCCCATTCCGGCGACGCGCTTCATCCTGTCCACCAGCGTCAGCACATGGTGACGGGTGACCCCAATCCCCTTCCTCACTGCTGCCGGCCATGGAGCCTGGGCCGGTTGCTGCCGACCAAGGCAGTAGTCCCTCCCCTGGCGCCTCCTCCCGGCGGCCCCCGCGTTCGCCCCAGCGCTCCAATGCCGCGAGCACGGGAAGTCGGGAACCCTGAGCGCCGCTGTGGTCGGACCCCATCGATACGACAGCGAGAGCTTCTCGGCGGCTCGTCTCTCTCAGGCGGCGCACGGCGCACCGCGTTCCTGGCGGCAACGCGTGCCGTCCAGCGCTGGTGGATCGACCACGGCTCGCCCTCCAATTGGAGAGTTTTTCCTGTATGCCCTTACAAAAGTTGCACCCGGCCTCCATGTCCCTCAAAAGTTTATTTCGCCCTGTGTGCCCAGCCTCATCTTTGTTTTTCCCTCCATGCCCTTCATGCACTTGACTGCAAGGACATGCACTTGTTACAAATGGCAGGGTACAGGAATCCCTTGCAAACATGCCATTGCTTTCATCACCTCACTTCCTGGGGGCAAAGTGGAGGATTTTGTAGATGATTTCTACTCTGTGAAGAAATTCAGGGAAGCATATGAGGGTTCCATCCCTTGTATTCCTGACAAGAGCATGTGGCCCAAATCTAATCATGGCTTCTTCATGCATCCACCATTGCTCAAGTCCACAGGAGGTGGAAGGCACAAGAATAGGAGGAAATCAGCTGCAGAGGGAGGGAGTGGAAAGAAGGGAAAGGGTCACCAGTGTTCAATATGTAAGCAGTATGGTCACCATTATTACACCTGTAAGTATGGAAATCCAGAGGACATAGCAGCACTAATGGCTGAGAGGTACATATTTATATACTTGTTCATTCATTTGTTATATTCATATAGTTATATATTTATATACTTACTCTAAATTTCAACTTGTTAATGCAGGGGGCCACCTAAGAAAAGGCAAAAGAAGCTTGATGCAGCAGCAGCAGCAGCCAGTGCAACAAGTCTTGCACTTGTTCCATGTGTGATGCAGTACCCACACATTGAAGAAGTACAAAATGCTATTGTGAAGAAAAGGCAGAGAAAATCATCTTCCAAAAGGCAGCAGAGCAAGGGGTCAGCATCAACATCTGCAAGTAACAGGTATGTGTACCAACAATTCCTTTTGCTTTCACTAAATTACTCACACACAACTAACAAATGTGCTTTCTCTTAAGGTCTGCAACTGGTTCTAATGATCCAGCCCAAACAATTTTCATGCCACCAGTTCATGAAGAATCAGCACCCACCACCACCATGCAGTCCCCACCAAGGAGGAAGATGTTGGCAGTCAGGAAGAAGCTGACACCAAAGAGGCTTCTTACTGCAGCCACCCCAGCAACACCTGAAAACTCTGCTTCCAACACTAGAAGCAAGAAGAAGTTACAAGTTGAATGAACAGGTGGTGCTGCCTTTCAGCTGTGAAATAGTACTTCTTTTGGGAGCGCTCTACTTTTGGCCATGTGGTGGCGACTTGCAGACTGTACTTTTGGCCATGTAATTTAGGCTATGTGGTCTAGACATGTTAAACTATGCTGTGTGTTGAGATGATACTTGTTAAACTGTGATGAGATGGTAGCTGTTAAACTTGTGATGTCTTAAGTTATTTGTTGTGGTAATGTAACCAGAATTATTATGTGATGAGATGCTCATGTTTCCTCTTAAACTCCATGTTAAATTTAGATTATTATAATTACTATTATGTGTCATGAAATACTATCATTTTATATATATATATATGTTGCATGAATGTCTATTTTTAATATATATATATATATATATCTCCTTCATGCTCCAGAATGGCACACAGGGAAAACCCACAAGTGCAATGCTTGTCTTTTTTTTCTAGGGGCATTTTCGTCTTTTTACAGCCATGTTTAACACCGTTAGACACTCAAACGGACGGAAGGGCATGGAGGGAAAAACAAAGATGAGGCTGGGCACACAGGGCGAAATAAACTTTTGAGGGGCATGGAGGCCAGGTGCAACTTTTGTAAGGGCATACAGGGAAATCTCTCCTCCAATTGCCCACCTTGTGGTGCGCGGTGGCAGCAAGCCCTCCTGTGACCAACGACCATGATGTCAACACGCTGAAAAATGGAGATGCTTGAGCTAGTACTTCTGTATTTCAGTTTGATTTGCTAACGAATGTGTATGCTGAAGTGGGACTGGACAGATATGTTCAGTTCTTTCCTCCACTGCAACGTAGACGCAGAATACTGAATAACTGAACATCGGGGAGCAGCATTTTGCCAAATGTACTGAGATGTTGATCAGATAGTTGTCCTCTTGCTTTCAGTAGTTTCCTAGGCCAGTGATTGCCATTGGTCCTCAGTCTCGGTCGGTATTTTTGCTACTAGTAAGAGATACTGCCGTCAAGCACTGAAACAAAACTATCGATACATACTGAATGTCAAGGTACTGAAGGGTATTGATTATTACCAAAGAAATACTGAACTAACATGAGTTATTCTTAAAGATGGCAACTTTTAAGTAATAATCACTACTATTGAACGAGAGTTCCAAATGGCACACGCACCCGCGCGGCCGCCGCCGAAAAATCTGCTCCGCGTGCTGGCCGATGAGATGCGCGGCTGTTGCCAGATGCTTTCCGAAAATAAAGAAGACAAACAAAATCATATAGGCAAATTAGTTAGTTATTTACCCTCTTCCATTTGCTATCTGGTTAAGCTGTTCAAACGTAGAAAAACAGTCTATGGTCGGACACATGACAAGTTCATCACCTCAGCTTGAACTGGATGTAGTCAGGATCAAATACTGTATGGCTCTAGGACACTCTTTACAATGAGTCAATGCAGAATATTTGTCAGCCTTGAAAAAATCAGTAACTTTTTTTGACAACAAGCCATGGCATGTGATTCATTAAGTAGAAAATTAGTAATTCACAAGTATGTAATCCAGACATCATGATAACAACTTGCAAGCTGCTCTACAGATGTATACGACCTCCGAAGCTCCGCCGTTAGAGTCGGCGCCTTTTGTATGTGTTTTGTCCGTCTAATCTTCTTGGCACCTCGCCTCTAGAAAAGCCTGAATGTAAAAACAATTCTAACTCCTTCTTAATGCGGTACGTGCAGAGCACGTTTTCGAAAAAAAGATGTACCACTACCATCAACTGCATTTAGCACATGGATGGACTCATGGAGTTGACCATTCTTCTCCATAGGGCAAACGAAAAGAACCATCGGGCTCCTACAGCAACACTCTTCGTCAACAAGACTATGTTCGTTTACACTCCTACAGCAACAATCCTACAGCAAACGAAAACGAAAAGAACCACCGCCCTGGTCGTTTGCTCTTATCGGCACTTTCAGCCAGCGACTCAACAGTGTTTTTCTCTCACAATAAATCAGCAACAGCGAGAATCAGCCAGCCACAAACGACCAAACGAACAGGGCGGAACCACCTGTGCCTCCATTCTGAAAGCTGCCATCATGGACCAATCCTTGGTGTCTTCTTAACCTCTCAGTCCAAGCTGTGCCTGATCCTGCCGTAGCCGACTAGTGACCGTCTGAAATGGAAGAAACGACATCGACATGCCCTTTGTGCAGAGCCAGCAGAGACCCATGTCGCCCTTTATTCTGATGACGAGATGCAGAGTGGTGGTGTGTTTCTGATGATGGGTAGCGGATCTATGACAATCTGTAGACTGGTGAGTTTCAGCCCTCTGTTTCTGGCGTTGAGTTGCAAAACGATGACAGTTTGCAGAGTGACGATGAGGTTTCAGAGACCTACACTTTCTGTTCCTGACAATGGATTGCAGAGAACTATACAATTTGTGTTTTTTTATAATTTTATTTATGTTTTTTGAAAGATAGCAAGAGGCAGTTTTTACGGGTGCGCCCTCTATGTTCCTGACGATGGGTTGCAGAACTATACCCTCTGTTTTTTCCTTTTTTTGAAAGATAACAAGAGGCAGTTTTTTATGGCTGAGCACGGCGCACCTGAAGCACGTCCGTCAATCACAGAATAAGCAGGCCGCCGATTTGAGCAAATTGTCGGCCGATGTGCAGAATTGATGGCAGTGAATAAGGGATTTGGTGAGGCAAACACTGAAATACCCACCCAGTACCAAGAACTCTCACCATATCAAAATATTAGGATACATACATGATATCAATCTTCACTTGGAACTCACTATGTCAAAATATTTCTCAGCCTTTCCGATCAAACCTTCATGGTCACCACCTATGTGTTTAGTTACAAAAGTTCAAAAACAACACGGTTAAGGAAAATATTTTCCTCCCAATTCACAGTCTAGGAACAGTTTCTGTGGCCTAGTTCTCCACCTACGGTGGGGAATAATATAGGCCCACGCGTCGCCCAAGCCGTGTCGGAATCCTTATCCTTTTGTTGCATAAAAAAAGGCCGGCTTAACCGTGAGCCCAACTCAGGGTTGTTTCCTTTTTCCCGCGTTTGGGCCTTTTTATTATATTAGATTAAATAATAATAACTTGAAAAAATAAAAACAAAGTCATTTTAATTTCCCTATAAAGTCTTTTTGTCCGACCTAATTTTCGTCAATATTCAATTTATACCTCCTCTAATAAGAAGACCACCTTTCGACCTCCTCCCAACTCTTTAATTGCTTTTATAAAATTATAAATAGTTGAGTCTGTGTGGGTGACATTCGGTTGTTTTAGCTCCTCCTAGCTACGTCGTGGGACGCGAGAAAATCGTATATGGTTCTAGTGGTGTGTTTCACTGTAATTTTATTTTATGTTGAGGTTACAGTTGTAAAAGAGGTTTTAATTTAATAAAATTCGGTGCCCTTTCTAAAAAAAGGATATTGGATTTCGCTAACGTATTTACACTTTCTTTTAGCTATATTTACAATATCATATTATTACATTTACAATGGATTCATCAACGTAATTTATTGGATATAGTGATGTAGTTTGGGGATAACACATACTCCGGAGTATATATACACCAGATTTTTAGAAGGAACAACACGGACATCAGAACAGACCATAGAACATAGAGTATCGCATGGTGAGTGACAACTGACAGACTGCATCCTTCTCTGAAGAAACATCGTACAGGGTATATCTCTGCCCCACTTTGGAATTCTGATTTCCTTAAATGATGATGTCTAGTGTAGCTATAATCAATTGATACGAATTTTGCAGTGGACAAGATCTTGAACTTGCAAGCACCAAGGACAGCTGACTGTTTTCATGAGAATGCTGAACCCACAAAACTATCAGTGTGCTAAGCACTGCGTAGAGCATATGACCCATTCATAGGTACATGATTACAGAAGCATATAGCCATCTTTGAAGTAGTAAAGCATAATGCCTTGCTGTGCTAGGAGACATTTGCAACATGATCAACCTCATAGTGAGAAAGGAACCAATGTGTTCAGAAATTTCATATAGGTGTACTCGTCTACATGTTAGCAGCCAGTTTGCACAGAAATGATAAGTACCTTAAAACGCCTGGCATACTCCTGTAGTGTAGTTTGCTAACACTCGTGAATGATGGAAGTTGGCACCTCCACGCTGAATTTAACCTGCGTAAAATTACACACAAGGGTTACTCACACTACCCAGCGGCCAGCACAGCATGGCACCAAACTGAGGCGCCCTGATTCACCACCGAGGAATCGCACTTGGCTCCTCACATGGTCAATGTAGCGCTGAGAAACCAGATACTTCAGTGAAGTATCTTTCAAGAAGTATCTGGTTTCTCAGCGGTACATTGACCATATGAAGGAAGGACTCTTCCACCTTCTCCGGTACGCCCTTCTCCTCGGCTTGAGACTGCTGGGTCTCCACCGCGACCGCTGCCAGCTTGGCCCTCGTCGTCAGCGGGAAACACTTGGTCTCCATCGCCTCCTTCTTCAGCCTCGGGATCTTGGCCACGTCGACAGCTCTCGCTGCCTCCATCATCTTCAGCTCTGTTAACACCAGAATTTGGTCAGGGATATGACAGGTGGACCTGCAAGGAGCAGAAAGAGCAATTCGGCAAGTGCGTATGCGGTCGGCTAATTTCCATACGTTCGGCAAATGATCAAGCGGTCGGTAACAGCTTTATTTGAAGGCGAAAGAAGGAAAGATGAAGCTGGCTAGAAAGGGAAGGAGTCGTGATAATCAAGGACTCCGATTATGGATAGAGTTAGCGTGTCTGGTCTTTCCAATTTTGTTTGAACAGTTCGTAAGTGCTTAGGACTCATGTTCTGTCCAGGGTATAAATATAAACCCTCGACCATTGTAATAAGGGTTCACAACCAAATCAATACAACCGGCCCCGTGCCACCTTTTCGAGTCCTTTAGTCGAGTCGTCGAGTTCTTCGAGAGGGCCAATCGATCCGTCGACCTCCGTAAGTCCCGGCAACCTTGTTATCATGTCTAGTATCATGCGGTGGATTTAGATAATGATGCAAGAAGTCTTGTTGCAATGCTTAGTATCATGCGGTGGATTTAAGCATTGAACCAAGAGGGTTCCGTGTTAGTCATGAGTCGTGCGGCAGGCTAAGATTAGCTAGGAGCTAGTTACCAAAGTTTCTCGATTAGGTCATGAGTCGTGCGGCGGGGCTAAGATCTAAGCTTAGAGGCTAGTTATCGGCTCTTTTAGATTTGGCATGATCTAATAGATTCATTAAGTTATCATGTGTTGCATGTTTATTTAATGTTTAATTATTTTGCAACACTCTTTTGCCCAATCTAGATTGATACTCTTTTCGGCTTGTTGATTGTTCCTTTCATGCTTATTCAATATCGAGTAGATCAAACTCATATAGCCGAATTAGATCAATCTAGGTTGTTACGTGTTGCGGGTTCATTCACGTTAGATGTAGATAAGCCTTGACAGGACCGGGTACCGTGCGGCAGATGCAGGTCTTTGGGTTACTCTAGAGCTAGTCATCCGGTGGACTAGAGATCGGTTTAATCTGATAGGTTTCTTTTACATGTTACATGTTTGTTCCTTCTTCATGGACCCCGATTCGGCAATCTTGCCGATACGGTTATGCTTACACATGTAGCGAGTATCTATAGATCTTTTAGATAATTACGTGTTTTTAGCTCTTTATTGTTAGATTGTATCATGCGGTGGATTGATCTAGTAGTAAGGAGTGGTGTAAATTCATAGCGAGTGGTATCATGCGGTGGATTAGCTTGCTTGGGTTTATGCTCGACGGGTTTATGAAGGCTAGACGTGCGGCAGACTAGTTGGAGTGGCCTATGCATGTGTTATTTAGTAGATTTATATTTATAAGTTACTTATCCTTAATTATTAGTGCTTGATGATGCTTTAAACCTGAGATGTAGTTTGATATGCTTTAATGATTTAATCATGTTCAAACATGTCTTCGTTTACACGCATTCGGCAATTCGCTTTTATTCATGTCAGGTCATATCATATTAGCCGAATGAATTGCAAACTTGTTGCGATAGCTTCTATAGCTATATGTCGTCGTAAGTGGCTTCAGTGTAAAGATGGAACTGTCTGGTCTCACCCAAAGACGTTCCGCTTATGATTTTACCGTTTTATCCCTTGTCGACTTTCGGTCAAATCGACCGAACGCTTCCGGATTCGACGCCGGCACCCGATTGAAGCTAGGCTTTCCGGCTTGCCGTGTGTGAGACGCAGGGTGGTCACATTTTGCGTCAACACACTTTTTTTGGCACGCCCGGTGGGACAACTTCTCAATATAAGATGGGATCGGAAATTGACAACGATCACGTTCGAACGTGACCATAGACGAGCCGCCGCAGCAACGCCGGATGGTGGAGCAAGCAATGGAACAATTTCAGCAGAAATGTCGATGTCCTTTTCCAAGAACAAGAGTGGCGAGTGATGATCAAGCAAGCACCGCCACGAGTTCTTCTCGCCGGTCGGCGATGTTACCGACGAAGAGGAGATGCGAAGGTAGTTGGAGCCATCTACAAAGCTGTAGGAGACACTATGTTGAATCACAACACAGCTTTCCCGGGCACCTTCCGCAAAATCATGGCTGAAACTTTTGGTCCGGCAAATTGACAAACGATTTGAAGCAAGATTTGGAGAGCTTGCCGGGCCAGTGTACTTCAACACTCAAGAATCTTCGGGAAGTCAACTGGAGGAGATGAGATAATCGGTACAAGCAAGGATGGAGCTATTCATGATGGAAAAGAGAAGCCTCTTGTGGCCGAGCAGCAAACTCATGGTCGTAGCTTTTGGTGCAACAACGGATATACCCGCATCCGCATACAAGATTTCTCCAAGAGCAAACAGATTGCATAAGAGTATCTATGGAGATGGGTATAGTGAATTCACGACATGGTGCTCGGATGCTTTGCCGAATCCAGGATACGGAGTGCATCGAGTGCCTTCTAAGAGACAGGAGCAAAAGATGCAAATGATGAGCTCCTAAGCGAGAATGGCCGATATGATGCGTAATCAATTCGGCTCGAAACCAAAGCATCGACATATGCATACAAATCTCCTTTCCTGAATGGTACAATAGGGTAGCTCTTCCACCAAGAGTTAAGCCACCAACGGATTTGACCAAATTCTCTCGGTCAAGATGACACCAGTACCATTGAGCATGTCGAGATATCCGATGCAACTTGGAGAAGCCGCGATGAAGCTTGGAGGATTAGATATTTTCCTATGTCTCCGACAGGCCGGCTTTCACATGGTTTGCATCGCAGCCGGCCAATTCCATTGGTACATGGGCAGAATTGGAGCAAAAGTTCCATTCATACTTTTATACGGGAACCAATGAGAAAAAGATGGTTGATCTGGGCTATGAGGATGAAGACTACCGAGACACCAATGGAGTATCTCCGCAGATTCGTAGAAAGCAAAGAACATGTGCTATTCTCTCGACTATTCCTGATGATCAACTCGCACAATTGGTCATTGCAGGCATGCTGCCACATATCAGAGACAAGCTATTCGGCATGGAGTTTGAAGACCTTGGGCAGCTTGCACAAAAGCCGACAAAGAATGAGCAATCAAGCCCAAGGGTTCAAAAGAGATGCTCGTTTTCGGAAGAACAAGCAACCGTTGACATGTATCGTGGATTTCTAGAAGAAGCATCTCGAATATGAAGATGAAGATGAGGTAGCTCTGCAGAGTTGAGCTGGACAAAGGAGCCTACTTTGGTCACCATCGGTGGGTGAAGCAAGAAAAGGGATCCTATGATTTTGATGTCAAGAAAGCGTAGATAAGCTCTTTTTATATCTCGGTCCAAGAGGGACGCGTTAAGCCGCTGTAAGGACATCCTATGCCGCGCCCGAAGGAGTAAAGGATAAGAAGTACCGTGGATTTCATGATACAAACTCTCATCATATCAATGATTGCCGAGTGTTCGAAATAAAGATTCAAAGGCTATTCAAGATGGACACTTAAGATTTGATGGCAAGATGAAAATAGACAAGAACCCGTTCCTCAGAACATGGTCTCTTTCTCCATAGGCATGGTTGATGCCAGTGAGTCCAAGGAAAAGGGAAAGATGAAGGTTCTGACATCTGAAAGAGCCAAGGAGAGTGGTTCTGTTGACCCTAATCGGCAAGTTACCAAGGAGGAAGTGCAACAAGCGCAGTTCAAGAATAGCCGAACAGAGAAGGGTCAGACTTCAGATGCAGCTAAGGGAAATTGCCGAATACACGCTGATCCGAAGCGCAGGGTTACAGCACGACACTTGTTGAATAAGTGGCAATGGGAAAAGAAGATGAATATGATGAGGAACAAAGAAGACATTGAAGAGGAGCGCAGTTCATGGCGTAACGTCGCGAGATATGAAGCGGAGGTGCGCCAAAGAGAACAAGAAGAGTACAGGAGAGAACAAGAGCAATCTCATTGGAACTGTTCTTTCTTCAGACACTGTTGGAATGAAGGCTTGAAGTTGCCTGCCAGGAACAATTGTCCTGAATGCAGTGATCAATATTCAGAATACAGTAAATCTCGAGTCAACCGTCCCGTTCACGATAGACTTGGGATGAAAGTTCCGGAGAACGATCGGCGCTTAAAAATAAACAGTTTTGATGAACATCGGAGGAAGAGATTTGCGAGATCAAGCTTGGGCTCACAGCAGTGTCCATAATGCGTAAGAGAGCTCCTACAGTGGCAAAGAGGACAAGTGGTGCCCTCCCGGTCTCGGAAAAGTCGAAGAGAAGAGTTCGCGTTTGAGAAATCAAGAACTGAAACAGGATTAGCCGAAAAGAAGCCAATGTGGCGTCCTAAGAAAAAGGATAATGGACAGTCCTTCGGGCCGATACTAACATGGTGTTCTTTATTCCATTAGAGTTTAAAGCTCCTGAAGATCAAGAAGTGCAAGATGAGGTATATTCAGATTTTGATGAGACTGAATGCCGAGACTTGATGGCTCAACTTGTGTTGACTCGGCAAGCAATCTTTGACAAGCCAGTTAAGAACCGTCATCTGAAACCATTATACCTAAAAGGATATGTCAATGGCAAGCCTTTAACCAAGATGCTTGTTGATGGAGGGGCTGCTATCAATATTATGCCCTATGCTACTTTCAGGAAACTTGGTATGACAAATGAAGATTTGCCATGACCGACATGATTCTTAGAGATTTTGCTGGCAATGCTTCGATACTCGTGGAGCAAGACATGTGGAACCGATGATTGGATCCAAGACCTTGATCACTACCTTCTTTGTCATTGATGGCAAGGGGGCATATAGCATGCTTCGGGAAGGGATTGGATCCATGCTAATTGCCGTATACCCTCAACTATGCATCAAATCCTTATTCAAGTGGGTAGGAGATGATGTAGAAGTTGTTCAGCCGATGATTCAGTTAGTGTTGCCACTTCGAGCCTCGCTTATTGGGAGTATGACGGACTAGATTGCCTTTCGGGTAAGGTATGGAAAGAAGGTCCCGTCAATGTGTTCGACAGAGATCAACAAATGATCCAAGCAATCGGCTCGACAAGAACTTTTAATGGGCAATCCAATCGATGGCAACAAAGGCAACCGGGTCGTGGTTTCATGTCGGCCGACAAGTTAGAAGAAATCAATGTTGGTGATAGCACAAAGTCAAGGCCGATGTATATCAATGCAGATTTAGACCCGAATATAAATTGAAGTTAATAGAGTTGCTTGAAGGAGTTCAAAGATTGTTTTGCTTGGGATTACACAGAGATGCCTGGATTGGATCGATCAATTGTTGAGCATAAGTTGCCTATAAAACCTGGATTTCGTCCCTTCAAACAACCTCCACGAAAAATTTATAAAGAAGAGGTATTGGCCGATGTAAAGAAAGAAGTTGAAAGACCGATTGAAGCAAACTTTATTCGGCCATGCAGTATGCTTTGAGTGGATTTCAAATATAGTGCCTGTCTACAAAAAGAATGGGAAGATGAGAGTATGCATAGATTTCGAGATCTCAACAAAGCTACTCCCATGGATGGTTACCCAATGCCGCTTGCCGATTTACTAGTTGATGCAAAGCGAGCGAGGTATGAAGTCATCAGCTTTATGGATGGCAATGCCGGCTACAATCAGATTTTCATGGCAGTTGAAGATATTGCAAAGACTGCATTCAGATGTCCTGGCCACATTGGGTTATTTGAATGGATAGTAATGACATTTGGATTGAAGAATGCTGGTGCAACTTATCAGAGAGCCATGAATTATATCTTTCATGAGTTGATCGGCAAAATTGTGGAAATTTATATTGATGATGTGGTGGTCAAATCCGAGACCATGAAAGACATTTAGCCGATTTGAGGAAGACTTTGGAGTGCACAAGGAAACATGGTTTAAAAATGAATCCAAATAAGTGTGCTTTTGGGGTCTCGGGCCGGTGAGTTCTTGGGGTTCTTGATCCACAAAGGAGGGATAGAAGTTGGGAAAAAGAGCATGGAAGCAATAGACAAAGTTGTTCCCCCAACTAATCTTACGAGTTGCGGTCATTACGGGCAAGATTAATTTCGTGAGGAGATTCATATCCAATTTATCGAAAGAGTATTGCCTTTCTCTCCATTGTTGAAGCTCAAGAAAGATCGAAATTTGTTTGGGGTGACATACAAAGAAAAGGCTTTTGATGAGATCAAGCAATATATGAAGGCACCACCAGTGTTGGTACCTCCACAACTTGAAAAGCCTTTCAAGCTGTATGTGGCGGCCGATAGCCTAACAATAGGATCGGCCCTTATGCAAGAGTTTGATGGAAAAGAGAGAGTAATAGCTTACATTAGCCGAAAATTGTTAGATCCTGAAACAAGGTATTCGGCTATAGAAAAGCTCGTTTGTGTGTTTATTATTCATGCACCAAATTTTGGCACTATTTGTTAAATGCCGAATGTGTGGTGATATCTAGTTTTGATGTAATTAAACACATGCTATCAATGCCGATTTTAAGTGGCAGAATCGGCAAATGGGTATTAGCACTGTCAGAGTTTAATTTAAGGTATGAGTCGGCAAAAGCAATGAAAGGACAGGCAATTGCCGATTTTATTACTCAACATCGTGATTTATCTGTTGATGTGATTAACATTGCCCCGTGGACATTATTTTTTGATGGATCGTCATGTGATAAAGGCGGTGGTGTTGGTATTCTTTTGATATCCCCACGTGGAAGGACATTTGAGTTTGCTTTTTCAATTGAATATCCTGTCACTAACAATCAAGCGAGTATGAGGCTTTGCTTAGAGGGCTTCGGGGTCATTAATAGAAGTGAAGGCTGTTGCTATTGAGGTGTTTGGTGACTCGAATTGGTGATCAATCAATTGACAGACAATATGAATGCAAAAATGATGTACCGCAAGGGTACCATGAACAATGTAGGGAACTTCGAAAAGCTTTTCGCAGTTACTTTGCATCATATACCCGAGAGCACAATGGAGAGGCAAATAAATTAGCTCAAGCGGCCTCTGGATATCGGGAAAATCATGAAGTCTATACGGCGAGAAGAAGGTGCTTTCAATGGTGATCGATAAAAGATGACTGGAGAAGTGATATTATCGGTTATCTCGAAAGACCCATCTCAAAAAGTTTCCCGAAAGCTCGGGTATAAAGCCCTTAAGTTCGTACTTCTTGATGATCGGTTGTACCACAAGTCTATAGATGGAGTGTTGCTCAAGTGCTTGAGTCAAGAAGAGGCTAAGAAGATTATGTTTGAAGTCCATGAAGGAGCTTGTGGTGCACATCGATCGGCTTACCGAATGAAGTGGATAATAAGAAGGACAGGTACTTTTGGCCGACTATGTTGGAAGATTGCTTTGAATATTACAAAGGATGTCGAGATTGTCAGATATTTGGTAATGTTCAAAGAGCACCTGCATCTGCTTTGAATCCAATAATTAAACCTTGGCCGTTTAGAGGATGGGGTATAGATTTAATTGGACAGATCAATCCTCCATCTAGCAAAGGACACAAATTTGTGTTGCTGGCAACAGATTATTTCACCAAGTGGGTTGAAGCTATCCCTTTGAAAAAGGTCACATCAGAAAATATGATCAGTTTTGTCAAGGAGCATATAATTCATAGGTTTGGGATCCCACAAACCATTACAACTGATCAAGGGACTCAGTTCACTTCTTCAGAGTTTTGTGACTTTGCTGAAAGCATGGGGATAAGATTATATAATTCTTCTCCTTATTATGCACAAGCTAATGGCCAAGCGAGGGCATCAAATAAGATCATGATCAAGATTATCCGAAGAAGATCGATGAGAAGCCAAGGAGATGGCATTTGGTCCTTAATGAAGCATTATGGGCTTACCGAATGGCTTGCCATGGATCCACACAAGCATCTCCATATGAGTTGGTTTATGGACATAATGCTATAATGCCTTGGGAGTTGCAATCAGGATCAAGGAGAGTTGAATTACAAAAGGACCTGACAGAAAAAGATTATAAGGATCTGATGATGGATGAGTTAGAAGATTTGCATTTGATTCGTCTTAAGGCCTTGGAGAACATTGAGAAGAATAAAATACGTGTTGCCAAGTACTACAACAAGAGAGTTAAAATTAAGCAATTTGCGTAAGGAGAATTGGTTTGGAAAACAATATTGCCGATTGGTACCAAAGATAGAACATTCGGCAAGTGGTCTCCGAATTGGGAAGGACCTTTTCGGGTTGTCAGTTGTGCACCGGCAATGCGTATATATTGAAAACGCTGTTTGGAGAAGAACTTACTAGAGCCATCAATGGCGTAGATACCTTAAGAAGTTTTATCCAAGTATCGAAGTTGGATCTTAATTGTGACTATGACATAAGCGTGGTATAGCCGATTAAATAAAATCGCCTTCGAGCAAAGGAAAAAAGAAGAAATAGCCGATAATATTGTCGCCTCTAGATAGCCGATATCGTGTGTATCGTCTTCGAACAAAAATAGCCGATACGGTTGTATCGCCTTTAGTCGGTTTTTAAAAAAAGTATAAATGAACAGTTTGATCTTATCTCTCAAGCTGATAGGTTTATCGGGAGAAGATAAAGAAAATTGAAGTACTACGCTACAAACCGTCAAGTCATGGAACAGGACCGAGATCTAATCGGCTAAGGCAACGTTGTGCGTTCGGAAGATTTTCGTTCGGGAAGAATGTTGCAAGCAAGTTTTAGCTAAGGAAAAATTTGCAAAAAGGCAATTGTGACAGATGAACGTCGTCACAAACAAGCAAGAACAGGGAGGAGGCCAACATTCTTCATTAACATTTTTTTTTTATTTACAACCCGTGCCAATCCTATTACAAGCTACTCCTCTTCCTCGGCGAAGAGCTTGTTGAGGACGGACTCCGGGTTGGTGGCGTTGGCCATGGCGTCGCCGTGGGCGTCGTACCCCGTCAGGATGTCCTCGATGCCGTCGACCTCGTGAGGGAGCCCGTCACGGAAGCCGGTCGGCATCTGAGCGTAGTCGCTCCCGGTCCAGGACGACATCCCCGCCAGGCCGAGCGCAGTGCCGAGGCGCACGCCATGAAGGGCAACCTGGTCGACCTGACCAGGCACCGCCTCGAGGCGCTCCACCAGCGTCGCCCCGTGGGCGTTCACGTGGTTGGCCGCCGCCGTCGCTGCCACCTTCAAGCGGTCCAGCTCCGCGGTGAGGTCTGCAAAGAAAAGTGAGATGGATCAGTAAGCGGATGAATCGGAAAGAACATGGGCTAAAAGCGATTGGCAAAGAACAAATACTGGTGATGGCCTCGCTCATCTGCCGGCAGTTGTCCTCCAACTCCAGCTGGGCAATCCCAAACTTCTTGGTTTCTTCACCAAGAAGCTCCATCGCCTCATCCCGCTCGCGGCGGTACGCGGCGGCGTCGTAACGGCTGTACGGCGGGATCTCTTCGTCGTTCCTCTCCCATATGGGAACGTACGAAGCCGACCCCGATGAGGCCGAAGCGGAAGCCGGTGCCGGAGCAGGAGCAGGAGCCGGGGCTGGAGCTGGAGCCGGCGCGGGGGCAGAGGCGTCGAACGCCGCAGCCGGCGCCAGGAAGCGCCATTGGCCGGTGCTGATCCTCGCCGTCCTACAAACGAGGTACCGTCAAGATCGGCTAATTTAGAAAAACCACGTACGAGATGGGGAGATTATTTCTTACTGCAGACGGCGACCACCACGGCTGCTTCCCTCCGCTGCGTCTGCCGCAGGAGCAGGAGCGGAAGCGGAAGGAGGAGTGTGGGTGCCGGCCCGGGCGACCCGCCTCCGGACGTTGGCGATGTAATCGCCGGTGTTCCCGACGGCCCTGAAACAGATTGAGAAGATGAACAACCGCAAGGGGGCAAAAACCCAAATCGGGTAAAGATTATCAACTAGCGCGACTCAAGGGATTGAAGATCTCACCGCCGGCGCCGGTTGCTGCTTCCCTCCGCCTCGTCCTGAGCAGGACGCTTGTTGCGATCGCCGCCGCTCGCCATTGGTGGTGGTTAGGGTTTTTTGGAGACTTGAAGGTGGAGAGGAAGTGGAAGAGATTGAAGATAATAGCAACTGCTTGTGCTTGATGTGATGATGGTGGGAGCCGACTGGTCCTATTTATGAACAGGGGAGCCGTGGCGATGACTGCGGGAAAGCCAAGCGACGGGATAGGGTTTCCACACTCATGGGCCGATGCTGAGTTGGGCCAAGCCCATCACCACTGGCGGTTCAGTTACCATACGCTCGGTCGGCTAAATAGCTGATGAAAGCTATTCGGCTAAAGTGAGCGCTTGAGGCAAGAATTTACATTCGGCTAAAACGCACACGAGGTAGGTTGTGATTGGAAGAGCCGAATAATAACAAAGGCAGAAGAAGAAAGAGAAAAATGAAGGTTATCTACTTCTCAAGAGAAAAGAAATTGTTTTCAAGTATGACAGGGTCAAGCCTAAGTGTCTACATCTTCAAGTACAAGTCAAGCATCTATGCATCTAGGAAAGAATTAATAACAGCAAGAGCATCAATCTTGATTCGGTTGGCTTCATCAAGAGCTTTTTTGTCCTCTTCTTCAGAATCTTGGATGTTGGACAGTTTGCTTTTGATTTGCCGCGTCTCCTTGATGACTGATTGTATTTTGGATTTAGCCGAATCAAGAGATGGCAGATTTGCGAGCTTAGTTTCATGAGACTGAATATTGGCATTCAGTTGAGCCAATTGAGCTTCAAGTTTGGCTTTTTCTTCTCTCATGACCTGCAGCTCTGGTTCTAAGGTGCTCAAGAGGTGCTCAGTTGACTTTATGCCAGAGTAGAGTTCCTTGGCCTGCTGCTCCTTAGCCACCTTGCTTTTCTCCAGATCAACTTTGGTGGACATATTCTTGTGTGCTCTCTTGATAGCGGCAAAGTGATCATCAAGGTGTGATAAGGCATCTATGGCGGCCTTGAGATTAGAGGGAAGCTCTTGATCAATAAGCTCTGCTATTTCCCTTATTTTGTCTGAATCTTGGGCCAAAGCAACAATATCCTTTTTCAGAAATGAGATTATATCCTTTAGCTTGGCTTGATTCTCTGATGATAATTGCTGGTTGGAAGAAACTTCATCATCTTTATCCCCAGCAAACTCTTCAGCGATAAGGGAAAAACTGGCTTGAGGGTGAGCAGTGTCCTGTTGATGAACAAGGAAGGTAGTTTAGCCGATTGATTCAGTTTGAATTGAAAATTAGCCGAGTGGAGTAAGAATAATACCTCTGCGACAATTACTTGATCGGTTGCATCCTGGGTAACATCAATGTGTTGAATGGTTGATGCCACAGTCACTTCAGGATTGACAATATCATGGCTTGGTGCATCTTGAACTATCAAGGTTGTTGAAGCTTGAAGCTCTTGGAGAAGGGGTTCTCCTTGTTCAGTTGCCTGATGGGAAAGATTTTCTTCAGTTGCTTCTCCTTGTTCACTTGCTTGGTCATCTACTTGGTGCATGCTGCTGGCAGGCTCATTAGCATTTGCTTGACCAGTAGAGGCTCCAGGAGAATTCTCCAAGATCACTACCCTGTCAGGACTTTGAGGGTTGGCCTGTACCTATTGAAAGAAAGTAATAAGTGCAAACACATTTGCAGGGGACGATAAGGGGTCAAAAGCATTCATACCTGAGAAAGTGGCTTAGCTTTCTTTGACCTTGTTTTCTTGGGAATTGCAGTGTCCTTGATAGGGGAAGAAGGAGTTTTTCTTTTGAGGTCCTTCAGAGCACCGTGTCATCGGCGTGTATTTTGTTGAATGCCGTCGACTTGGAGCATCATGCCCCAAAGCAAAGCAACAGGGGCCGGGTTGCCAATATTGAACCTCGGAGGACTTGGAGGAGCAATGTCCTATTCAAAGGAGATGTTTTAGAAACAGAAACAGAGACATAAAGTAAAAGATGGTCAAGTATGTACCTCATCATCGAAGAAAATGAAGGCATCAAGACTTGGCATAAGGGGTGGACTTGTGCTCAAGATATGAGAATGCCATTCTTGCCACCGAGGTTGAAGGAAGAGTGAGTAGCTTCAATTATCACCGAGGATTGGGCTCATATGTTGGAAGCTTGCATCCAAGATTGAAGACTTTATTGGCCTCGGTTATATTCAGCAGTGTCTCCCTGGGTCTGATGATGCTTGAGAAATATGGCCTTGGGGGCAATTGGACCAAGTCCAAACTGCCTGGCAACCATGTTTGGGTTGTAAAATTCATAAGTTGAATTTATCAACCGACCATGATGAAATTCTCGCGGCAGCGCGGGGCTTGATGAAAGAATTGAAAATGTCCCCGGAATCATCATCTATGCAGCCCGGCTCATAGCTAAATCTGCAAGGGAGGGTTAAATTTTCATTCTCTCTCGTAGGGGAACCAGATCACATGGTTGAATCCCTTGTAGAAAATCTTAAAAAGATGACCCAGTCCAAATCAATGATAATTGAGGATGCAGCCTCTCCATATGTCTGACAGGCCTTGTATCTGGGATCCTCACCTTCAGCATAATTGATTGAAGGAAAGTTCAGATTGTGGAGATCTACAGAGACAATCTGATGCATATATAGTTGCAACCACGTCTGGAGAAGCCACCATGGTCCATTAACACACGAGATTTCGCCCTGATTCCTCATCTGGACAGTAATCTGGTGCATCATATGGTAGAAAGCTCCTAGCAGATATTTGCCCAAGGGAATCAACTTGCCTGCAGCCAATTCTTCAGCCATCACCATGTGATTCAGAGTGGGCTCATTGGACTTGCCACAAAAATGAATCTGCATAACCACATGTTCATGAATGCCCTATACTCTTTATCAGACACAGGGCCAGTTGAAGCATAAGTTTGGACATACTTGGCCCAGCCTCCTCCTGATTTGACTGCCTTCTGTGAGCTGGTACTTTTGTATTTAGAGGGATAGGTTGGCTTGGTGATATTCAGACCAGTCATCATGAAGATATCTCGATAGTAATTGACATTAGGCCATGGCCGAAGACAAATGCATTGATAGCATCGGACCGAGAAGTGAGAGGCGGCTATCAAGCCAGGAGTCATTCCTAGGCATTTCGGCTAAGGAAAGCTCCAAACAAGGTCGGATATCTTGAGATTCCCAAAAATCACTGTTCTTGGTCTCGCATCTGCGGTACCAATCACGCCATCCCGTGATTGAAGGAAGGGGCCGTGTCTTGAAAGTGTTTGGCCATCTATTTGAGGATGAAATCCTAGATTTAAATGGGATCCTCAAAGTTTCCTTTTCGATGAAATCCCTCGGATTAGGGTCTCCCATCGGACCAAGAAAAAACGATCCAGACACGCAAGATTGGAGATCGATCTCATTCTTCATCTCCTTTAAGAAGAAATTGAAGCGAATGGATCAAAGAAGTGCATCTAAAAACCGATTCAAGAAAGTTGCCGAATGGGTAAAGAAGATAGGGTTACCTCTAGAAGCTCTTCTTGGGTTCCCGTTGCCATAATGGAGCTGGTTGAAGTTTCCGTCGCCATTGAAGATAGCAACAGAGCACAGATCTTAGGTGGCGGCTGCAGGGCGTTGGCGGTGATAACCTAGGCGAAAGGCGGCGATACCAATTTCGAAATAAAATCCTTTTATCTCGAAATTGAGGGGGCATGTGTTAACACCGAATTTGGTCGTGGATATGACAGTGGACCCGCAAGGAGCGAAAGAGCAATTCGGCAAGTGCGTATGCGGTCGGCTAATTTCCATACGTTCGGCAAATGATCAAGCGGTCGGTAACAGCTTTATTTGAAGGCGAAAGAAGGAAAGATGGAGCTGGCTAGAAAGGGAAGGAGTCGTGATAATCAAGGACTCCGATTATGGATAGAGTTAGCGTGTCTGGTCTTTCCAATTTTGTTTGAACAGTTCGTAAGTGCTTAGGACTCATGTTCTGTCCAGGGTATAAATATAAACCCTCGACCATTGTAATAAGGGTTCACAACCAATTCAATACAACCGGCCCCGTGCCACCTTTTCGAGTCCTTTAGTCGAGTCGTCGAGTTCTTCGAGAGGGCCAATCGATCCGTCGACCTCCGTAAGTCCCGGCAACCTTGTTATCATGTCTAGTATCATGCGGTGGATTTAGATAATGATGCAAGAAGTCTTGTTGCAATGCTTAGTATCATGCGGTGGATTTAAGCATTGAACCAAGAGGGTTCCGTGTTAGTCATGAGTCGTGCGGCAGCTAAGATTAGCTAGGAGCTAGTTACCAAAGTTTCTCTGATTAGGTCATGAGTCGTGCGGCAGGCTAAGATCTAAGCTTAGAGGCTAGTTATCGGCTCTTTTAGATTTGGCATGATCTAATAGATTCATTAAGTTATCATGTGTTGCATGTTTATTTAATGTTTAATTATTTTGCAACACTCTTTTGCCCAATTTAGATTGATACTCTTTCGGCTTGTTGATTGTTCCTTTCATGCTTATTCAATATCGAGTAGATCAAACTCATATAGCCGAATTAGATCAATCTAGGTTGTTACGTGTTGCGGGTTCATTCACGTTAGATGTAGATAAGCCTTGACAGGACCGGGTACCGTGCGGCAGATGCAGGTCTTTGGGTTACTCTAGAGCTAGTCATCCGGTGGACTAGAGATCGGTTTAATCTGATAGGTTTCTTTTACATGTTACATGTTTGTTCCTTCTTCATGGACCCCGATTCGGCAATCTTGCCGATACGGTTATGCTTACACATGTAGCGAGTATCTATAGATCTTTTAGATAATTACGTGTTTTTAGCTCTTTATTGTTAGATTGTATCATGCGGTGGATTGATCTAGTAGTAAGGAGTGGTGTAAATTCATAGCGAGTGGTATCATGCGGTGGATTAGCTTGCTTGGGTTTATGCTCGACGGGTTTATGAAGGCTAGACGTGCGGCAGACTAGTTGGAGTGGCCTATGCATGTGTTATTTAGTAGATTTATATTTATAAGTTACTTATCCTTAATTATTAGTGCTTGATGATGCTTTAAACCTGAGATGTAGTTTGATATGCTTTAATGATTTAATCATGTTCAAACATGTCTTCGTTTACACGCATTCGGCAGTTCAGCTTTATTCATGTCAGTCATATCATATTAGCCGAATGAATTGCAAACTTGTTGGCAGATAGCTTCTATAGCTATATGTCGTCGTAAGTGGCTTCAGGGCCGTAAAGATGGAACTGTCTGGTCTCACCCAGCACGTTCCAGTTATGATTTTACCGTTTTATCCCTTGTCGACTTTCAGGTCAAATCGACTGGCACGCTTCCGGATTCAGACGCCCGGGCACCCGATTGAAGCTAGGCTTTCCGGCTTGCTGTGTGTGAGACGCAGGGTGGTCACATTTTGCGTCAACAAGCTCCTCCTCCGACAAGGCCGCCGCCGCACTCTTGAACTGCACCGCTCTCTTGCTCTTGGGCTGCGCCGCCTTCCTCTTGAAGCTTTGACCCATCAGCATTAGACTCATCGTCTGATATACTCAGACCGCACAGTTCTCCTTGAGCCATTCAAGCACCTTCGCTGCCTCTAGAACATCCTGGACCTGCATCGTTGAATCCCACATAGAAATACATAGAAATGAGGTTCCCCATTCATGGGAAAAGATAAGATTGGGCAGATAATCCCTTTCAGCAAAGAACTTATGATTCACTGATAATTGACATCTGTGAGATGAAAAGACACTAAAAATAATATCAAGGAAACCAAAATTGCAGTTAAATCAGAAACAAATAGCTAGGCTGCACTTCTCTCAACCAGAAATACCCAAATCAAGGAATTAAATACCTTAGCCTAACTACTCTTATCTTAATGCAATGATATGCAACTCTCCTGCATATTTTAGAAAAAAAGGAATTACATACCTGCTGTTCTCACAACCAGAAATACCCAAATCAAGGAATTAAATACCTCAGCCTAACTAATCTTATCTTAATGCAATGATATGCAGCTCTCCTGCATATTTTAGAAAAAAAGGAATTACATACCTGCTGCCTGATGTTGTCCTCATCATAGTCTTGATTGTACTGTTTGAACTCTGCTATGGAGTTTTCAACTTCCTTGATGAGCTGTTCAGTCGAGTACTGCATGATGATTTGTTTTTACTAGGAAATGCTGATAAAGGATACTTCAACTAAAGGCAAAAGCTAGGTGGTTTGCTAGCATCACCCTAAACCCCCCCCCCCCCCCCCCCCCCAAAAAAAAAAAAACAAATCCCAGGTATTATTATTACCTGTAAATTCTCAGATTTGAAAATATCACCGACAGCCAGCATCTGATTAATGATTCTTGTAATATTCTCCTTCTCATCTTCTAGGTACACCTGAACTGACCTCTGGGTCGATAAGGATGCTAGATGGTCTTTATCTAACTTCCTTTCTGCCTGCAGGAATTAATAAATCCACATTGTTCAGAAAGGATCAGTTGAAAATTAGTTGATTGTTAGACTGTTTAGTACCT
Organism: Themeda triandra; assembly: GCA_018135685.1. Taxonomy (NCBI): domain Eukaryota; kingdom Viridiplantae; phylum Streptophyta; class Magnoliopsida; order Poales; family Poaceae; genus Themeda; species Themeda triandra. The sequence continues at coordinate 12,922 of JAENPR010001121.1, read as the reverse complement.
GAAGCTGCAGAAGTTTGGCTCCATAAAGTTGTTGGCCTTGTTCTTGAAACAAGGCACGAGGAACATCAACCTCAACCAACTAAGCAAACCAAGGAGATATTAGTGAAAATTTAAATGATCTTGGAGAGAAGGTGCAAAAGAATTTGAATAACTGAAGAAAGCATATCATTTTAATGATCTACCCTGCACCAAGACTTCAGAATTGATAGGCTGTCTCAGAAGTAAGAGCAACTAGCAGGTAACCCCGCGCTTCGCGCGGGCAAGCCGTGTGCAATAGACTTAGTGCAGCGGCAAAGGTGGCATACATGTATCAGCTAAATATAGTTCAAATATAACATTTAGATTTGTACCGCACATAAACAGATAAAAATAGTAGCATCTTTTGTACATGAAGGATAGCCAGATGGTTCTTCTATGGTAGCCAGACGGTAATCTTGCATGTGTGCATAACAAAGAACACATGAATGTATCGTCTCTCCGCTTGAAGCAATTGTGACCTGCTGGAAAAGGAAGTTTGAAGATTGATTGTAAAAGTAAATTGTGCATGGACACCTCGTATACCTTCTTGCTCAAACGACTCAGGGAACTGAATAGGAAATGATCTAGTCTCGCCAGGATGAATACCAATTAATGAACCAAGAAATCCAGGAACAAGTTTATTATTTTCCTCAGTGTCCAAGTGGAAACCTGAAAATCATAGTACGTACACTGTGATTTTAAAAAGAACCAGAAATGCAAGGCAGTTGTCACAGTTAGCAAACTAACTGGCGCACAAAGAAAACTCTGCCGATAAATATATTGAATAGCCATTTCACTACATCAATTACAGGGAAACAAATGCACCAAACATAACAAGTGTGACATAGCAGCATTTCTTTTAGGTGCAATAATTTTTATATACAGCGTTAGAATACCATTTTTTTTTCTAATAAGGGGTAACTCATAATAAATTTGAAAGGCAAAGTTATGAAAATAACATGTAAGTCAGATGCGTGAAAAATTGACAAACCTGTACTCGGCTGATGAAATTTTGTCACCTTTAGAGCCATCACTATTAATACTTTCTGCAAATATATCTAGTACCACCAGAGCACCAATCTACATATATCAAAGAAAATGAATGTAGTTAGAGAACACAATGTTTGGTTGATGCTAACCATCAAAGTATATTTAGTTAAATGTTCCGTCCTTGTTGAAGCTAGTAGGTTTTTAAAAAATAAAGCTTGCTGCTTACAAGGAAACATTTGAAGAGGAAACAGAACAAAGACTCTAGACTCCAGTTGCATCTTTGCACAGATAAATGTTACAACCATTTGTTGAGCAAATGGATTTATGCCATAAAAGAAGTACTTACGCCAATATCAGATCAGGACTCTACTGTAACAAAGGAGACCATAAAAGAAGTACTTATGCCATAAAAGAAGTACTTACGCCAATATCAGAAATATTTCGAAGGAGAATTGCCAGGAAGGGGCAGTATCTGTTTCTAAGAGACAGAACAACTAGGAAGGGGCAGTATCAGCCTATCATTTCAGTTGAGAGCTAGGCAGTCACAGGTCCTACCGGTCCTGAACAGTATTTTCCTATAGCCCTATACTGAACAGTATTTAAGGTCAATATGATGGAGTAGAGACAAAATAAGAAATAGGGATATATACGTATGAGAGGAACACGAACAATATGGGAATAATGCAATATTTGCTGAAAGTGCCTAGTTGCAAGTAAAATGAGTGGGCCCAGGGTTTGTTTCAAAACAGACATGCCTGATTTCAAGAATAACTGATACTAAAGGGGTCATTAGTTTGTTACATACTAGAGTAACGATAGAATTACCTAGAGGCCTCTGTCAGCCACAATTCTAAGTAAGCCCAGAGCTTTATGACGTCACTGAAACTCTTTTTCTGCCGCCTTTTCTGCATCAACAGCTTCATCTAATTCAACGACAACTTTGAGATTCTTATATTTGTCTTCGGATAACCATTGGTCTTCAGGGACAACATCCACAGCAACATCATATCTGACCAAAATTTGACATTAACAAAGTATATGACCTCAAGATCACATGATAGTATATTAGCATTGAACTTATTCATTGAGAACTGTCAATTTTATTTTTTAAAAACAAAATGAGTAGGTCATGTATATGGCAAAACTGTCTACCTAAACACATCGACAAGTGAGAAAGAATTTCTCATATCATCAAACTGAGTCAGAATGTGAACAGAATCTTGTAATGCCCTCTCCTCTACCGTAATTAGATAGACCATAAAAAAGAGAAGAGATTAACTCGATAGATGTAGTATTTAAGTGCACGCCATACAATATATGCCAGTAGGGAGGGAGAAAAATTCATGGTTGAGAAAGATATTCAGAGTTTCAGACTGCTGAAGTGATTTAAGAGATATCTGGAGTACAGAAAAGGTGCACATTGAATTTCTAAATAAATGCTAGTAGATAGTGTTGCCTGCAGATCACCTTGCCAGTTGTCTGTTCCAGTAAGCATGATGACATGGCTATATCATATAATAACTGACAGATTCATAATATTATCTTCACCATCACTCCGATGACTGAAGACATATAATAAAAAGAGTGACTGCCAAAATTACATCTTGGTTTCCATGAGTGCTCTGAAATCAGCAGCTTATCATGATAGACACTAGAGATGCTTCCCCAAATAGGATTAAGAGTTAATTACCGAGGACAATGCTTGAGGAAGTGTATGTTTGAAGATAGCTTCAATTGTGGCATCCTGTACATGTTGCGGCCTACATAGTTTATAAGAATTTCCCAGGCCGAAATCCAGGAACCTGACAAGAAGAAACAACATGGACATCAGGACAGAACTGTAGAATATACAGCATCACATGGTATGTGACAACTGACAGACAACATCCTTCTCTGAAGAAACACTGTATAGGTTATATCTCTATCTCACATTTGTATTCTGATTTTTTTAATGATATCAAGTGCACTGTAGCTATGATAAATTGATACAAATTTTGCACACTTGGACAGAATTTGGGACATGCAATTAAGGCTGACTGTTTCCAATTTCAAAGTGCTTTATTAAACACACAGAGGATGAGGCCCAATTTTCACGAGAATGTTGAACATACACTTGGCCAGTGGCCACACGCCTACAAAACTATAAGTGTGGCACTGCATAGAGCATGACCCATTCAAAAGTACATGATCACAGAAGCATGTAACAGAATTTGGTTGGAGTTACTGTCCCAGCAGGGCAGCACAGGGGCAAACGAATATAACAAATTTGCCAGCCAAATTTAATAGTAGTAACAGGCCTACCTCTCAGCAGCCATATACCCTCGCGAAATTCTCCTGGCCTCCTTCACAAGCTTCCAGTAACGCGGCAGTTGTGGTACGAAGCCCAGCGCACGTGGGAGCAGCTCTTGTTTGACGGCACAGCAGAGGATGAACTAACGGAGTGCAGAAACAATGTAAACTACGGCAGCAGAGGATGCAGAGCAAGCACTTCATTCATAACGCCAGCCCAGGAATCTCAACTAAGAGTAGGTGGTGTTCCAATCGGCAACAATCGCGATTGCAAATCAGATAGCTTAAATTATATATATATTATATATATATAACAAAAAAGAGAACCATCAGTAGCGAATAAAGTACGAGCCGAGCCGAGCCGATAGCACTGAGGACATACACCATATTTATATGATAAATTGATAATGTGCAGACACTTGGGGGCATTGTCATGGCAAATGCCCTTTGCTTTGCTTCCTTCCCTAGTCCTAGTTCTCCACCACCGCCTCACCCTCTTCCTCGCCCTCGCCCTCGCCCTCGTCGTCGGTGACCTCCTTGGCATCATAAGCGTAGCCAAAGATATTGTACTGGTCGAGGAGGACCTCCTGGCACGCCCGAAGCTTCTGAGAGAGGAGTAGGCTGGCGCGGTAGCCCTCTTGGAATAGAGGGGATCTCTTGGCGAGCTCGTCTTCGGGATCTCATCGACGCAGTTGAAGAGCCCTGCCTTCATGTGGTCAATGTATCGCTGAGAAACCAGATACTTGACCACCTTCTTCTTCTTCTTCTTCTTCTCCTCCTCCTCCTCCTCCGGGCTCCGCACCGCTGGGCCTCCGCCGCCATCTTGGCCCTCGCCTCCTCCGCTGCCAGATTGGCCCTCGCCGTCAGGGGGAAGCACTTGGTCTCCATCGCCTCCATCGCCTCCTCCTTGAGCCTCAGGATCTTGTGCACGTCGACCGCTCTCTCCGCCGCCTCCATCATCTTCTGCGCCGCCGCCGCCGCCGCCGCCCTCTTGCTCTTGCTCTTGCTCTTGCTCTTGGGGGACGCCGCCTTGGTCTTGATGAGGTTCCGGCGGCGGACGACGGCCGTCATGGACCGCGTTCGCACCATCGCTGACCGCGACGGAACCCTAGCTTCTCCTCTTCTTCGCCTCCTCTCGAACGAACTCGAAACAGACGCCGCTGGAGATGGGACGATTGATTTGGGGGGCCGGGAAGGAAGGACACAAAACGGAGGAGTAATAATATAATATAGGCCCACGCAAGCAGGTCGCCCAAGCCGTGTCGGATTCGATTTCAGAAAAGAAAAAGGGCCGCCTCCTACGCCCACGAGCCCAACTCGGAATCCTTTTTCCCGCCGCGGTTGGGCCTTTTCACCAGTCTAATCTAATTTTCTGCAAAATTCAGTTCACCTCCTCCAGTCTTAGGTTAATTTGTCCTTTTGTAGGAATAGGTTGACTTGTCATTTTTGATCGACCGACTGACACAAAGAAAGAAACCCACCAAATTTGCCTCCTGCTGGTTGTCAGTTAATTTGTCCAAAGGTTTTACCCGATTGAAATTAAAGGTCCAATCAACCGGATGAAAACCAAGAAGAAATCAATCGGTTGTGACATAGATAGGCGTAGGCCCCTTTTTTTTTGACGTGAGGCAACGAGGGATGATGGGTCAGAGACCCCTTTGTGCTTTCTTGGTCGTCTGATCTTTGATGTCCGCTTCCTTCCCACCAGCATTCTGGATTATAAAATGACTGATGAAAGATATAGAATTAACCTGAAGATGAAGTTCTGCTTTCTGTACCATGCATCTCTATTAGCTCTTGATACAGGAAAGCTTTTCTCAATACACAGTGCAGCATTTGATCTGGACATAAGCAGAATTGCATATGACCTAGAGGACATATGCAACAACCACAACCAAAAGCTACACACAATGCATAGATATCACGGTTTGAGGTTAACTAGCACAACGAAACAGAGTAATATGTACAGCAATTTTTGTCACTCAAGAACAAGATGAAAATCGATGATTGCAGAAACAATGTATGCTACACCAGCAGTACTTCATTCCTAATGTCATCGCCCAAGCAAAAGACTCATGGTAAAATATGGATCCCCTTTGCTCTGCTTCTTTTCCTAGCCTAGTTCTTCAGCAGTTCAGCACCACCTCGCCGTCGTCCTCGGCATCGTCGTCGGTGACCTCCTTGGCATCATAAGCATAGCCAAAGGTATTGTACTGATCAAGGAGGACCTGCTAGCACGCCCGAAGCTTCTCAGCAAGGAGTACTTTGGCGCGGTAGCCATCACGGAATAGCTGGGATCTCTTGGCCAGCTCGTATTCAGGGATCTCATCGACACCGTAGAAGAGTCCTGCCTTCAAATGGTCAATGTAGCCCTGAGAAACCAGATACTTCACCACCACCACCTTCTTCTCCTCCTCCTCCTTCTCTGCTCCAGACGGCTGGGTCGCCTGCGCCGCTAGCCTGGCCTTTGCCGTCAACGGGAAACACTGGGTCTCCATCGCCTCCACCACCTCCTTCTTGAGCCTAAGGATCTTGTCCACGTCCACCGCGCTCGCCGCCTTCCTCCTCGCCTCCATTGCCTCCTCTATCGCCTCCCTTTTGAGCTTCAGGATCTTAGCCACCTCCAACGCGCTCGCTGCCTTCTTCTTGGGGGGCACCGTCTTCCTCTTGATGAGGTTGCCGTTACGGGGAACGGCCACCGTGGACTGTGTTCCCTCCATCGCCGACGAGCGCGATCGAACGCTAGCCTTCCTTGCCCTTTTCCTCTCGAAACAGGGCTCTGATCTGGATCGCGAGAAGCTTTTTGGTTTTCCCCTTTGCAAGTGAGATGGGCCGATTTGGCGTGGACACGGAGAATATATGGGGAGGCCACGCAGATGAAGTGGCCCAATCCTTATCGGAATAGGCCAGGTCTAAGTCTAACCAGTAGCAGTAACCACGAGACCAACTCGTTTTTTTGTTCTGTAGTTGGGCCTGGTAATATAAATTTTTCAACATAAATTCAACGGCACTCTGCTAGCATTACAAACAATTTAAATTTAAATGCAGGATACCAACAAGAGTACAAGACAGCTACGAGAACTGTAAGCACTACTTGAACGCTGCTGCTTGTAAGGACCACGATGCTCTTAAGAAGATTTGGAACTAATAAAGTGTGTTAGAGGATACAACTGGAACATAATTGCTCTTCTTAGTTCTAATTCTAGCCATGCAGAAAGTTAATTTTGTAACATTGATGCTCCTGACATTACGTCCAAAACTGTTTTTTAGTAACATGTTGATACTGACATTATGGTGATATTATATTTTCCGTGCCTTGCACGGGCAATTATCAATAATCAATAAAACTCTAAAAACTCTTGGATGCAAAGTACTTTTAGTTTTTAATAAGAAAAATACACTATTTGGTGAAATCTTTGGTTTTGTAGTGCTACAAATTCTAGAAAATATTTTACATCCAAACAGAACATATAAAAAAGATTATAAGAGGTTAATTAAGAAAATAAGACAAATGAAGAAATCTATTTCGGTCCAACTCTAACCTACGGGCTATTGCCCTGATCCCTTTCCCTAGGCCCACACAAAGGAAAAATGCATCCAACAGAAGGCGCAACTCAGACCTTTTGCCATTTATTATGCCCGTGTAATCGGCGATTGGCCAATTCGGTCTTTTTGACAGGCCGTGGTTTTTTTCATAGAAGAAACATGTATTCATCTTAGTGCCTTAAACCGGCCTTTTACAGACTGGACTCCAAAGAAAAGGAAAATTACATAGAAGTTTACAACTCCTGTTCATCTTCCTCGAAGCCTTCAGAGATCCATCCGTCACCGCCATCGAAGCCGCGTACCAATCGTCGTCAGGCACCAGAGCCAAACTCCACAGGGTGGAGGCCGCAGAGGAGGACTTACTTCTGGGCGAATCAGCCGACGTTGCCTCCCAGGCGCATCGGCCAACTCTTGTACCCACGACGCATCCTTCGATTCCATCGCCGGCAACCCGAGCAGTGCTCAGGTTTTCACCAAACATGTTCCTCGAGATTAACAGGGTCAACAACATCATCACCTGACGAAGACAACGATGCGCCGGCCCTCGACTCCAAGAGAGTTCTCCCCAGCCTCTCCGTTGACGTCGGAGTAGATCGCCATCGGAGAACGGAAGAGACTGGGAGAAATTATTCCGCTGCGCCGCCGCCGCTTCCGCATCGCCGGCGTCTCGAAGGAAAGCCAAGTCGCAAAGGAGCCACGCTCCTCCGACCAAACCTAGCTCCGCCGCCGAACATCGTTGTTATCCAAGGATAGAATGAAGCAAGAATGATGCAAAAAAAAAAAAGATAGAATGAAGGAAGAAGATGAACGAGGCTGACATTTAGGTCCACATTTAGAATGCTAGCGGATCCAAAATAGCCATATATATCCTCTTCCTTTCAATTATTCCAACCAAACAAAAAAAGATGATTCTCTCTCTTTGATCCAGAAAGTGAAAGATGAACGAGGCTGACATTTAGGCCCACATTTAGAATGCTAGCGGATCCAAAATAGCCATATATATCCTCTTCCTTTCAATTATTCCAACCAAACACAAAAAGATGATTCTCTCTCTTTGATCCAAAAGTGAGACCATTTCATCATCCCAAAAATCTAGGATGATAGAATTGTCTCTTGGCACGTCGTCTTCAAAATGAAAGGTAACCTTAGTAGGTTCAAACTCTTGACTTAATAAAAAGCCACCGTGGCAATAACCAACTATACCAACCGGTCAACCACGTACAGCTGGACACGTCACCTCTCGTTCGCAAATGGGAAACAAATCGGCACCAAGATCGTCGGCACCGCCACGCCTCCAACCGACATAGAGGCCACACGCCGCCTCTCTGCTCGGGCGCACGTAACCTCCCCTCCGATCTGAACGCCAACGGACGCGGCTCCTCGCCATAACGGCCGCACCGAAACTTCCTTCCGCTTCCTCTCCCACCACCAATTCAAATCCAATAACCGTGCGGGATAAGGAAGAACCGACCTGATCAAACCGATCCATCGCCTATAAAGACGCCCTCCTCCCTCCCACGTCCACCACGCACTCAGCGCCCCGATCGAGCTTCCTTGGAAGGACCTACGTGACCGACCGAGATCGAGCATTCCAGCCTCGTAGATCAGTCGCCGGTCTTCAGTCCTCACTGACGCCGACTGACATGGCACTGGCAGCCACGTACGTCGGTCAGCAGTCCTCGCCGTCACCGACGCCGACTGACATGGCACCGGCAGCCACAGACGTAGGTTCGGTGGACGATCTCGACTTCAACATCGACGACTTGGACGTCATCCAAGCCTGACTTAGACCTTCTGGTCGACGATGATGACCGAGAGCTCCGTGCCGGTGGCGCTTACTACTCCGCCATCTTCTCCGACGCGGATATTGTAAGCCACTGCAGACAAGGCTGCGAAGACGGCGACGGCGACAGCGACGCGGCAGAAGTTTGTGGCTGGCTCCTGGCGGGGCTAGGTGACGGGGCGGAAGAAGAAGAAGAAGCTGGGTCGTCACCGGCAGACTACATCGTCACGGACGGGTCCTTGTCGTCGTCGGCGGGAGACGCGGACGCCGCCGAGGCCATGTCGGCGTATGTTGCCGAGCTGGAGTGGTTTCTGCTGGAGGACGACGATGATGACGAACTGGCGGAGGTGGATCAGGGACTTCTTGGCGTCGTCTACGACTATTACTTCTCCGGTGACCAGCTGCTTGCCACCGCCGAGGTCGTCCCAGTGACGAAGCCTGCCGTGTGCACTGACGGAGAAGAGGAAGAGGAGAATGTCGACGGCAGCGACGGCGACGACGTTCTTGCCGCGCGAGAGGTCAGAGGACGAACAGTCGGCCTCGAGGAAGCGCGCAAGGTATGAGTGATCTTTTTTAGAATCTTAATTGACGATGCTTAGCTAGCTTGGAAATGAATGCCTGATCGAAATGGCGTCAGTGATATCCTTCACATCATAAGCCATTAAGCATAGCCAAAGACACTGTCCTAATCGAGGAGGACCTGCTGGAATGCCAGAAGCTTCTAAGAGAGGAGTGTACACTGGCATTTCGTCTTCAGGGATCTCATCGACATCGTGGAAGTGTCCTGCCTGCATATGGTCAATGTTTTTTTTTTAGAAAAGGGAATATATTAATATCCCAGCTTCTGCATCGACTAATGCATATGACTCTTCATTATTACAAGAAGATTATAAGTAATCAAATCCATTCCAAGGAATCTCAAAAACGAAATTTTGAGCCATCAAGACAAAAACGCACTATGTAAAAAAAAGAGTTCACAGACGCTTGTTAACACATATCACAGACGCTTACTGGTGCGTCTGAAATAAGACGTCTGTAATAAGCTCTATTTCAGACGCGCCAAAGCGCGTCTGAAATAGATCTTACTACAGACGCGCCTCCTGTACAAGTGTCTGTAATTACAAAAACACGCGTCTGTGATAAGAAGAACACGCGTCTGTGATATATATTTTTCAAACCTACTAAAATGCAGGAATTACCTGGCTGAAATTAGATTGTTACAGAATGTTCGCATAATGTTACAGAATACTTGATAAACACAAAGACTTGTTCACATAATTAATGTAACATAAAATCCACACAATGCTAGTTCAAATTACATAATGAATAATGTAACATAAGATCCACACAATGCTAGTTCAAATTAAATTGACCGCGGTAGCTCAATCCAACACAAGGACAACTCAAGTGTGAACTACTTCTTAAAGTGCCAACACATGAATTATTTGTCTCCATCTAAGCTTTATCACCGTTGTTTGGAACATTGCCATGATAATGAAACTCCCCATTTTCGTCAAGGATCTGTTCCACAATGAAGAGGGCAATCTTCTCTCTAATATCAGTCACGTTGAATGAAGACATAAAATCAAATTCCTGTCATAGAGCAGTAGCAAGAAGATGAAGTTCAAATCTTGTATTGCAAACATGATATCACATAGCATTAATCCAAACGACTATATATATATATATACAAGTATCAATTACATGTGAGCTAGGCCAAAGGAAAAGTGATGTAAGGATAAGCTAAAAGTCTCTAGTCAACTTACTGAATGTTCAATGCATATGACATTATATAGCCCCTACAACTCTTCTGAAGTTTCATGAACACCCTAACCTAATACCCATAAACTATGTAAAACAGGAACAACCTACTCATATCACCCGCATGACCAGCAATATGTAGCCAAGAGAGGAGAAATAGGAGTTTCAGGATAACATTTTCCTTTTTCTTAATACTCTCTCCGTTCCAAATTACAAGGCATTCTGGCTTGTCTAGATACATAGTAAAAACTATATATATATATATATATATATATATATATATATATATATATATATATATATATATATATAGACCTAGTGTATCACAGCTATAACTATGTATACCTATAAAATATCTAAAATGCCTTATAATTTGGAACAGATGGATTCTGAACTTTTTTCGTAACTGCTTAGTATTACAGAGGTGCGTTCTTGGCTGCTCTCAAGGAGGATAATGAATATTCCTTCAGTGCTTTTGGTTTCATCCTCAAGCAGATTCAGTTGACCTCTTGGGATGCTAAAAGGTCTTGTTCTCATGCTCCATATATAATGAAGATGATTGAGATAGTCACTAAGAAGGAGTTTGTCAAAGAGATGCGCCATGAGGTGTATCATCCTGTGCGGATTGATGAGACGGCACCGAAGAGAGGACGCAAGCCACGACAGCCGGAACCTTTGCCTTCTGTAGACACTACCTCCAGTGCAGCAGCTACTACTCAGGCCGACCAGGGTCTTGTCATGAGGGCTCTTCGATCTGTGTTTGGGATGTGCATGGCCATCAGTGATGCTAACAGAGACCACCAGCGCTCTGTCCAGGAGGCGCTCCACCGTGCTGAGGTTCAGCGCAAGGCGATAGCAGTGCAGGCTGGTGTGCCCTTGTCCCCGGTTCACTCTCTTCCTCCAGCTCCTCCTCAGCCCGCTTGGTTCCACCCGCAGTTTCAGCAGTCTTTTGTGCAGCCCCAGTCCTCGTCTGACGCACAGCAGGGCTTAGGTGCCGGCTCGTCCTCTGATGGGCTGATGCTACCTATGGGTTAGCAAGTTACTTCTTTGACCCTGCCTTCGACACTCTTTTCCCTGCCAGCGGCCCTTCGACCTTAGGCGTCCAGGAGACCAGTGGGATCCAGGAGGACGTCGCCGGACGAGTGAGGCATGTTCGGTTTTAACATCTTTCCCTTTGGTGCTTGATGCAAAAGGGGGAGCACTTTTGTGATCGTCTCGCTTATATATGTTTGGACCTTGGACTCATTTCATGATCATTATCTCTAGTTGGACTAATATTTATATCATGGGCTTGTAAGACTATTGTGATGAACTATGTGTGATTGAAAGTTGGAACTTTATGGTTGTAAGGACATGTTTATATGTTAGGGTGCTTGGTTAATATCACTTGTGATGGTGTATGTCTTTAATTTATTCTTTTTGTGTGATATTCATGTCATATGCATCGAGTATATATTATTTGTGCCACCTTTGCATACCCATGAACGCATGTTTACGATGTGTTCGTAGCACGTTTTATTTTGCCGAATAGTCTCAACCAGGTGCCGTCTCAACTGGATTTTTTATCCTCAATCGTGATTGAAGACAGAGGATCCTCGGCTGGATATATTTGGCGCCCGAGCTGGAATTTCACGCGCCCCTCCTTTCCTCGTGCGTCCAGAGCAACCGTTCTGGAGTTTCCCCACTCATCACTGGCAATTGCCAATTGGGGTTATGTAAAAAAATTTTCCGCTCTACGTGGGCCGGCGCACGCAGAGGAAATGGTTAAATGGCCCTATAGATGGCCAAACGGCCCAGCAAGCTGCACTAGCTAATAAAAAAGAAAACGCGTTAAATGGGCCGGCCTATTTCATCTGCGCGCGCGGCCGTCGATCCTCTACGAGATATACTCCACTGTCGACTTCGATCTGCGCAGCAGGGAGGACGGAACTCGATCTGGAAACTCGCTATCTCTGCCAGGCAGCGCGCGGGCGCGTAGAGCCCGGCGGCGCCGGCCGGCTGGAAGGATCGATCCCGGCGCCGAGCCCAGACGAACCGCGGACGCCCCCCCAAGCCACGGCCGTGCGCCCGTGGCGCTGCTTGCCACTAGCGAGTACGCACGTGCGCGCGCGCGCCCGCCGAACACCACACGCAGCTGCAGGCAGCTTACCTCAGCCGCGGGCGGGGCAGCGCTGCTGCAGCCTTCGCGCTGTCGCGCGCAGACGCTCCCCGCGTCGCCCCCACCTGCGTCCCCGCCGGCGGCCGGGCCGGCCGACGCGCTTCGCCGCGCCGCGCGCGGCGCGCGCGCCGACTCGCTTCAGCCTGGTCAACGCCTCCTCCATGGGCGCGCGGGTCCGGGTCCGCCGCGGCCATCGACGAACTCAGCACGCTGGTCGGGCACGTGCACGGCCCGCCGGCGTACTTCAGCCACCACTCCGGCGGCGGCCACAGAAATATGTCAGACGTGTACCAACAAAGACACGTCTGTAATATATATTCGCAATTTACAGACACGCGTTTTCTATGCCCGTCTGTCCTATGGGTTCTTACAGACGC
>JAENPR010002207.1:0-70177 GCA_018135685.1 Themeda triandra | reverse complement strand
CTGAGGTTGCGCCCAATCCGGAGGTGACAAATCTGTCCAGCCTTTGTATTCCACCACGTTCGGATTGGTGTTTCGTAGAGCTTTTTGGCGGCATTCCCCGACTACTCTTACCCATCTTCTTCGAGAGTTGGAAAGGTACCGTTGCTCCAAAGTGCTATTGTGTGATCGCTATACTTATCCATACCACTGTTATTATAGAACCAAAGTAGTAGAGAAGAACATAGGAACCTAGATCTCTCTCGTTGTCCTCCCACTATATCTAGTTACTCATTTATTAGTTAATTCTCCTATTTCCGTGCTTATACATATATCCTATCATATATCTTTTACCCCCGCTTTAGTCTAGTTGGTTTACTAAGTTTGTAGATACATGATGGTGATTTATTAGATTCTTTAACCCTTGCTTCCCTGTGGTAAAATATAAATAACGATACCCGGTTTACTCCCGGTAAAATGCTACAATGGTATGTTCTCAGGCGCTTAACGGAATCCTTCTTATTTTAGTTGCACTTAACGAATACCAACAATATCATCTTTGGATCAACCAATCAAGCATATTGTGAAGAATTTGGTGAAATGATGGCAAAAGAATTTGAGATGTCCATGATTGGTGAACTTAGCTATTTCCTTGGTCTTCAAGTCAAGCAATTGAAGAATAGGACATTTGTGAGTCAAGGGAAATACATAAGGGACATGTTGAAGAAGTTTGGGATGCAAGATGCAAAGCCAATCTCAACTCCAATGGGCACCAATGGAAATCTTGATAGTGATCATGATGGCAATATGGTGAATCAAAAGGATTATCGGCCATTGATTGGAAGTCTACTCTATGTCACCGCATCAAGACCGGATGTCATGTTTAGTGTTTGCATGTGTGCTAGATATCAAGCCTCACCAAGAGAGTCATCTCACGGCCGCAAAGAGAATATTGAGGTACTTGAAGCAAACAAGAGATGTTGGACTATGGTATCCCAAGGGGTCAAAGTTTGAACTGATTGGATATTCGGACTCGGAGCTATGGTGGTTGCAAGATCAATAGAAAGAGCACAAGTGGTACATGTCAACTTCTTGGAAGATCACTTGTGTCATGGTCCTCAAAGAAACAAAATAGTGTGGCAATCTCTACCGCTGAAGCCGAATATGTTAGTGCGGGAGTTGTTGTGCACAATTGCTTTGGATGAAGTCAACTTTGAAGGATTATGGCATCAACTTCAAGAATGTGCCATTGTTTTGTGATAATGAAAGTGCAATCAAGATGACACAAAACCCAGCTCAACATGGAAGAACAAAACACATTGACATAAGGCATCACTTCATAAGAGATCATCAACAAAAGGGTGACATTTCCATTGAAAGTGTGGGCACCGATGATCAACTTGCCGATATACTCACCAAGCCACTTGATGAAGAAGGTTTTGCAAGCTAAGGAATGAATTGAACATTCTTGACTTCTCAAACATATGTTGAGTGCACCCCACCACTACTTGACATGCCTCTCCTTTGACAAAGCAAGGTATAATTGGTTGACATGTCATTCATCCTTTAGGATTGTACTTGTGGTAGCACATGTAGACATACAAGGTGCATTTGGAGCGTTCATGATAAATCAAATGTGTTTGATGTATATATGCTTGCCACTATTGCTTCTATGCTTTGTTTGTTCTAGTGGTAACATATGACATGTTTGTGGGCTTGCAATCCTAGTGTTGAATCTAGAAGATTTGTTACAAGTGTTTAATTCAACATAGGCAAGATAACCCTTTCATGAGGTGTGAAGAAGCTTGTCTTTGGTTCAAACCGAATTAAATATCTTTGGCATGTGTTCTAGATTGAACCAAATTTGACTAAAAGTTTTGTTTACTCCATCAAAGTCCTTTTCTCTCCACAATTTGATCCCATTTTTGGGCAATTGTTGACAAAGGGGGAGAGAAAAAGATGATTGAACATGATAAAGGGGTAAATAAAATTTTGATGCACACAAGAAGGGGGAGCAAGCTCATGAACAAAGTTGTTGCACTTGTTTGTGCATTCTCATATGACTTGCTCATAGGCACCTAGTTTATAGTTTTTATACAAGTGGTGTCTCCTTGCTTGTGTGGTGCAATGCTAGTATAGGACTTGAATGGTGGAATGATCTACTAGCATGCATAGGTTATAACTAGACTCCCCTTGCTTTATAAGTTGTTCAAGAACTTTGCCTGTAATGTTGATCTCACGGGGTTCTTGAGTTTTTGATGGATGTCTAGTTACTTCATGGTGCTAAGGATGGTGTAAATTGCAACTCCAATTGGTATCACGCTTCAAAGGTCCATTTTTTACACCTTAGCATCATTTTGGTAGAATTACTTTCTCCCACACTTCTATCCATGCATATGTGCAAAGCTTCAAATCCAAACTCTATGCACATATTTAGGGGAGCAATACTACCAAAACCGAACTTATTAGTTGTCCAAATCCCTCTTGTGAGCTTAATGATTGGACAAGTATGACAAGTTTAAAATCTTTATTAAAAAATCATCTTTGTTGAGGTTGTCATCAATTACCAAAAAGGGGAGATTGAAAGTCCCTAGTTTGGTTTTGGCTAATTGATGAAACCTAGGACTAATCTTGTTTATCTAAAGTGGTTGATTTAGAGAAAGGTTGTCCACATGATGAGCTTAATGCATATGAAGCACGGCACATGTCATGTGATCAAAGATGAAGGTCAAGACAATGCTTGGCTCCATGGACCGGTGTTGAAGGTGAAGGGCTAGTCGAGACTTGTGAGTGAAGGACCATGCGATGGTGAAGCTCGGGCAAGACTAGGCGCCGATGGACCGATGCACGGTGAAGAGTAAGTGAAGTTGAGGTCGATGGATAGAGACGGTCACGTGACGATGTGAAGCGTTCATATCATTTGAAGGAACAAAATGGGCTCAAGGCAAAGGTATAACCGATAGGGCCATTTTGTTTTGCACTCAAGACACCATAGAGGGTGTGAGTGGTTTAGGATCGATAGCCGCACTATTAAGAGGGGAAGTCTTATCGGCTATTCGACGCACGGGTGCCACTAGGTGAATTCATAAAGTGCATTGCATGTAGGACCTAGTGAGCTAATTGAAAAATCCTTTGAAAATGATTGTGAAAGGCTAACACACAAGCACATAGCGATGTACACTTGGTGGTGTTGGCACATTTGCAAAGGAGTTGAGAAAAGAGAGAAGTTGGAGAAAGTTTCGTGAACTCTTGTGTTGGAAATGAGAGTAGGTGATTTTTGGATTGGAAAACTGCTTTGATCCTTAATGTTTGGGATCATGAGGATATGTTGCTTGTATAGTCCTCTCGAGTAAGCTTTCAACGAGTCCAAGAACATCAAAAACGGAGTTCGGAGCTAAGAGATATGCCCGGTTGAGTGAGAGGTGGTATGCTGTCCCGGGAGAGCGACGGACGCTCGCGTAGGACGTGTCCTAAGGCGCTGTGTAAATGGGCGTCCGGCGGTGGGACGCGAGAAACATCTTTCGACGCGTCCGGCGCGCGTAGGACCAGCGTCCGGCGCTCACCTGAAATGAGCGTCCGGCGCTGTCCGAAACCCCTCTAACGGCTAGTTTTGAATCTCGGCTTGGTGGTGCACGCGTAGGACGCGTCCCGGCGCTAGCGTAGGACGCGTCCGGCACTGTTGACGATTTGAAACTCGGACGCAACGGTCCGGCGCTCGCGTGCCGCGAAGGAAACGGCTCCCGAGGGGTAACGGCCATATTTTCTTGAGGGGCTATAAATAGAGGATGGCCGGCACTTGGGAGGTCTCTTGCCCATTTCTACTCCACTTGCTCATCCTTTGTGCTGAGAAACACTCTCCCTCTCATCTCTCTTGCTTGTTGCTCATCCAAAGTGAGATTGAGAGATCACCTAGTGCATTGTATTGCTTGAGAGCATTCTAGTGGCACTTGTGGGAGGTTTAGCCGGTGGATTTCTTGTTACTCTTGGAGAGTACCGCTCCTAGCCGGCTTGGATATTGTTGGAGCGTTGGCAAGAGAAGGTGATTGTTCTTGGCCACCTCCGGTTGTTTGTGAGAGTTTTGAGCTCACCTTGTGGGGATCACGAAGAGCATCCTAGTGGAATCCGCGTGTTGTTACCTCTTGAGAGTGGTCTTGCGGTGCCTTGCGGGGCGAGCCTTGAGGGCTAGTGACTTGAGGGGTCACCGAGGAACCATCTAGGTGTTGGTCGACAACCGGTGACGTAGCTTGGCGGTGCCCAAGTGAACACCGGGTGAACAAAAACAATTGTGTTCATCTTTGTCTCCCGGTGATTGGTCGTCATCGATTGTGTGTTGCCGATCGTGATTGATTGCTCATTCTCTTGGTGATTGGCAACCTCGACTCGACGCGTGCCGGTATAACAAGTCTCATCCTCTCTTGTATTCTTTGATTACGTTTTGCAAAGTAGAATTGCTTGTGTGGTTGGCGCGTACCACTTCTTGTGTAGACTAAAATCACGTAGGTTAGAATGGCTTGTGTGGTCGGTGGGAACCACTCGTGTAGATTAAATCCCGTGGGTAGAACTCTTGATCACTAGTGGTAACTCTTGTGTGTACTAGTGATCACCTACTAGAATTGTTTGGATAGGAGGGGACTTCTGAATACCTAAGAAGCGTAACTTCTTTTCGCTAGTTTGTGTATCTAACAGTTTCTTTAGTGAGTGTAGAAATTTTTATAGGCTATTCACCCCTCTAGCCATCTAGGAGCGGCCTGGAGCACGAGATCGTGGGGATGAAACTCTCCCCTAATGCCTGTGTCGTTCGGTTACAGAGAACTTGGTAATTGCGGTTACAGAGAACTTGGTAATTGCGCTCGCTTATGTCGTGGCCATGAAAACGATCTTCTCTCTCCCATGCAGAGAATAATTTTTTTTTTTTCTAATCTGCATTGAGACCAACTTGCATTAGTTTCTATAAAATTCAATGAGCCTCATCAATTTAAAGGCAGCAAAATTTATTAGATTTATTTGTTAGGATCATTTCCACTCAAAAATAAAAAGTCCAAAATTTCACTTAGATTTGTTGGGCTCCTTCCCAAAGAGACAGAACCCTACAAAAATTGGCGTATGCTGCTTATTGCAGCGGACACACGGTAATCTTTAGTAAAAGGCGAAAGATTAATTCGCTCTGTGTCCACTACGCAGCTGCGTGATCTCTCAAAGCCGCCACGGGCTCCTACAAATAGCAGGGCTCGCTGTTGGCATTCAATTAAGCAAGCGATGTCGGATTAAGAAACAAAGCGTGGTTGTCAATATGTGTGCTGAAACGGAATGACAGCCCAGTACAAAGCCTCTTCGCGGCCCAGGCGCAACGGTGCACAGGCTGACCGTGCATGCGGGCCCAAACGTTGCTTGCCCGATGGCCATTTCATCCTTTGCCTCCACATCGTTGGTTGCCCGGATCAGGATGAATTTGACGGCTGAATACGGCACAATTCTCACACCAACACTTAAGAAGCGTCTCCAAGGGCCTCTTCAAATGAGTTTTGCGTTTAATAATTTGCAAAAAAAACCTCAAAAAGAGGGCTCCAACGGTTTTGCAAATGACTTTTGTATTTGGGCAAATTTTGCAATTCTCAAGTTTGGTTATGCATTTATCTTGCAGAGTCCCGCTCATTTGTTGTCGACTCCACGCGCATCTCGCGCCCCCGTCCTCCCCTCGCGCGCCAATATCTTCTATTTTTAGACTTTACAAATGAGTTTGCCAAGTCTAAATGCAAAGGCCCTTGGGGTTAGACTATTTTTAGACTTTGCAAATGAGTTTGAGACTTTGCAAACAACACCAAATGCAAAACTCATTTGGAGAGGCCCTTGGAAATGCTCTAACGGACAAGGCAATCTCGACATCACTGGCAAAATTCTCACACCATGACACCAACAGCACAGCAGCAAAGCATATATATGCGTATCAGTTGCATGCTTGAGAAAAACTCTATGATAAAAGAACATTATTGTTTTTATGCTCGTCTCTCTTCTGAAGTTTTAACTCAAGTACGTACCACTGCATGTTATTTGATTTCAAAGGTGCAGCAACTGAACCTTTCTTCAACAATTGAACTACTGAAGTACTGCGTGCCTTCAGATTTTGTGTGCCAGGTACTACTTGACTTGTTTTTGTTTGCAGATTTTGACCCTTCTTCCTGAAAATCACCCATCTCTCTCTCTCTCTCACTCACTCACTCACTCTCTACACTTCAAAATCACACAAAATACTTATTTTTTTTAATGCAATGGCAGGAGATCTGCCTTTCATTTAAGAAAAGAAAGAGAGGTTTTATGTACAGAACACAAGGTCTCAGCCTGGCTTAGGAAAAAAGAAAAACAAGCGAGAGGAAAAGGAAACAGGATTTCAGGATTTCAGTTATCCCCTCCTAGGGTTAACTTGGGGATGAGCTTTGAGCTCCCTTACAAGTTACAGATAAATATCTCCTGTCGCAGTCTGATGGATATAGAAGAATTGCAGGAAGAGATGTGGATTTGTGGATTTGTTCTAATCTAGAGGAGAAACAAGTTTTATATATAGCTATAGCATAGTACATCTTGCCCTAGGACGGGAAATAGATATTTGATGGTGAGGATGCTCTCTCTCAAGTGTCAAACCCAAAGAAAGCAGCGAACCAACCAACCACATCGATGATGGATCATCATTTTAGTCATTGCCCTCGGATTATCCTAACATATCTTAAAGGATAAACACATCTACTATACACAACGTACTAGCAGGAAGCAGCACTAATATAATGCTGTATATAATTTGCTCCTCTAGGAACCTGACAGCGACGCGAAACAAACGTTTGCCGGGCGATGCTTACGCTTTGTACGACATTCAGTAGAGACGTCGACGACGACGCTGCATTTCGCATTGACAAATAGCCTCGTATACTGCCTGATGTATATACAGCAGGACTATGTGCTTTTGTTGGTTGTGAAGGCTCCAAGAACTTGGAGCATACAATAGGCCAATCATAGCATTCGGAGAGGAAAACAGAATTCCACAGCGCGTGTATCCTGATCTAGACGATGAGATTCGCTGATATTTTCAACGAGTCTGGCGTCAGGACACATATGCCCAAGTTAGGTGAAGTGGCGGCCGTTGATTGGGTCCTTGGCCCTGCTCGGCGCACCTTTCTTGTTTTCTTTTTTTTTTAGAAAAGGGACCTGAATACTGAAACACCTTTTCGTTGCCCCTGGGCCAACAAACTGACATGGCTAATTGCTCCTAGAACTGTCCTGATGACTGGCTGACCCGGCTTTGCTGTGCTTTGTTTTGGTTGGTGCCAGAGATTCATCAGGACTACTAGTCCGCAATGATAATCCGCAACTGATTCAAGTTAATCAGTTAAGCATGCTCGGTGTCACAGGGTCGCCGCCGCTATGCTTGCGCCGCATGGGTACATTTGGCAAATAACCCCATGTATATATGAGGTCAGATATTTGCCGATCGAAAGATCACAACATGACGGTGTTCATGAAAGCTGGGACGATTTTGTTGTCTTAGGAGAAAAGGAGAAGGGACGATTCAATCAATTAATGGATTCTGGACATATCTGAAAAGAAAAGAGTTCATAGCATGGCGGCGATGGGCCGTGAAAGTCGCGACATTGAATTTTTCAGATAGCATGGATCAAGATTCAAGAACCTTTCTCTTTCAGTTGGACCTGACTTCCAACTGTTTTTATCTGCGGCACCATACCAAGAATCTTATCTACTACTCCTCCGATCCACGAAAAAAGCATACTGCTCGAGTTCAGATTTGTTGGGATCAGAAGTGGGAGACGACAGAGAAAGCAGTATGAAAAGGTTGAATTTGAAGGGGGCAATAATTGCAGCGAACGCTCAACAAAGCGGATTAAACTAGAGCCATGTGGTGTGCCCTGTGCGTACAAACGGGAGGTGGCAACCTTTGTTTAATTTTACTCTGATTGGCTGATGCTGAGGCAGCTCCTTGCAAAAAACACCCTGCAGTGTCGTCATGAGATGTTGCTATCCTCCTCTTGGGCCAGTCACCGATGGATGGATAGATACACCCCTTCTTACCAAACCCACATCCGATCGTATCCTAGATAAGAATTCAGTTGCTTAGTAAGATTACTCCAGGAGGTGTCAACACTGCGCTTCTTTTATAACCACACAAACTAGCAATGCAAGAACTATATTGGAGCTAGCTTAATCGATGGAGATTCAGATTCATGACATGAGGGGGCAAAGAAAACCGCAGGGACCACAAACCAAACTATGAATCGTGCTCCGATCCAACATATGACGTCGCTAGGAAACAAGAGGATCTGGCTGGTGCATTATATATGGGCCAATAATTTGATCTGATATCTCAAAGCTGGGGCATAGAGCTTCTTTTGCTGGCTTAGAAAGAAGTGCCATGAATACATTCTCAGGGAGGCTTGAAAGAAATGCCATGAATATCCAAGAAGAAACAGGAAGGGATTCTCAGGATAACAGAGTTTCAGCAAAGGAAGGAACTGTTGGATGGAATCATACGATGCCAACGACGTCGTCCAGCACCCACGTTAGCTAGCTAGCTAGCTAGTAGAACTAGCCTAACCACTGACTAGCGCACAATGAAGGATGAAAGCGGCCGGAGCAGATGGCATGTCGTTTTAGCATCCATGTGGACACGCAGACATGCATGATGGATGGGCAGGTTAGGCCACGTCACGTGGATATATATTGCCTTGTCGTTCTAGAGGTCCCTGCTGACGGTCACGGACGGGAGCTCTGTTAGCGGCGACACGGCCACGTTAGGTGGAGCCGCCCTGACGAAGCAGAAACAGCCCTTGTTTGAACATCAGACAGGGCATCGGACATGGATGCCTACGCTGCAGAGTTCACGATCACTCCAGAGGGCACGATACTTGTTCGATCTGCAGGCACCACGCATAGAAACGCCGCCGGCGCCGGTCTGGCACGGCCATCGGCATGTGTTTCGCAAAGTGTAGAAACAGCGCAAGTGCGCAGCGCCAGCCAGAGCTGCTCGGTGGTAGCGCTCACCGCGTGCGTTCGATTCCTGTCGGACGCAGGTTTCGCATGGGGTTTTTTCCCGGTTTCTTTTCAGGTCCTGGACAGGCGTCACAATGGGACTACGACGTGTCCGTCGTCTACGAGGTTCGGTGCGATTTCGGTGATCTCCAGAAGGTGCGACTTCGGTGATCTCCAGAAGCTAGCGTGGCGTCACAATAGGTTGTAGGTCTAGGGGTGTGCGTGCGTGTGCGTGTGGTGTGTGTTGTGTAGAGTTCACATGCTACAACTAGGAGGCACGTCATGGATGGAGACACACACCAAAAATGCAGCCATCAATTGCAGCGTCCAGCTAGCTAGCAAAGTAGCAATGGACGCGCGGCGGCGGCGCCGATGCTCTGCTGACGGCCGATGGAGATGGCCACCGAAAGCAACCGTGGCGGGCAGGGGCACGGTGGATTGCTTGGCTTGCCCGCATGGACGAAGACGTTAACATCCATCGGGCGGCCGTTCCGTTTCCGTGTTCTGATTTACCTGCGCTGCACCGCGGGAAGAAAGATACTACAAGGTGGCCGTCCTTGTCAGTTGTCACGGTCTTGCAGTCTAGCTCATATGGGCAGGGCCACGGGTAGCTTTTTACGTTTCATTCATGACACAGATCGGATCTGCCATTCTGCCCAACAGTATTAGGAAAACGCATGAATGATGAATCGCCATTGCAATTGCAATTGTTACAAGGGAGGGACTGGTGCCAAACAGCTTTCTCTTTAGGTATAGTAGGGTGGGAAGTTAGTGGGGTGGGACACATCACACACGCGCTCGAGCCCGGCCGTGGCACAGGCAGTGGTCACCATGGCAAAACGCGACGAACCTCCGGTGGACGGGAGTAGTGAGTCCGGGACCCGGTCGACATGGCCATGATGTTTATCCACAATGCTTTGTTTTCTTGTCCCTTACATAATCAATCATGGCAGGGACCAGTCACACCGCACCTGATCTGATCCGCCCGATATTTTCATCGGGGTGATGACAGATAAACAAAGCAAGCCGGCGGCCACTTGCGGAGATACGACATACGACACCGGCGGATAGCTAGCTTGACGAGGACCCAAACCTAGGATTTAGGCAAGGAGTAAGACTACCTGCACTGGAGACCTCCAACGCCCACGCAAAACGCTTTGCGTTTCCGCAAGCGCTGCAGCGGCAGCCTCAAAACGAGACGCAAGCTTGCGTTCGGCCGGAGGACCGCTTTCTTTGGAGGCGGTACGGAGCAAGCGCGCAAAAGGACCGTGCGGGCCCGTCGGAGGAGAGAGACGTCGGGGCTGCGCTCCATGGACGAGCAGAGGAGGACGAGGAGGTCGCCGGGAGCCGGCCGCCGGCGGGGCCGCGCTCCATGGACGAGCAGAGGAGGACGAGCGGAAGGGGCCGCCGGCGGGGACGCGCTCCATGGCGGGCGAGCCACCGCGTGAGGAGCGCCTGCCGGGCTCCGCTTCCGAGGCCGCGTCCGCCATGCGCGGAGGAGAGGCGGCCGCCATGGCCGCGCGCTCGAGATCCGCCGGCGCCCGGTGCGAGCTCCATGGCCGGGAGCTCGAGGAGAAGGACCGCCATGGCCGGGAGCTCGAGGAGAAGGACCGCCATGGCCATGGCCGCCACGCGAGGAGAGGGAGGGGGCCGCCGGCTAGAGAGGGAGGAGGCCGCCGCGCGCGCCCTTGCCGCGATGCGCAAGGTGGAGGCCGGTCGCGCCGGTGAGGAGCTCGGGCCCACGGGGAGCGCCGCCACGTCTTAGGGATGGCGCCGTCCGCGCGCGGCCGGGGAGCTTGTGGGAGTTGCGCTCGGGGCCCTACGAGGTGCTCCGCCTACGGGAGCTCCGCCGCGCGAGTCCCCGCCGGAGATGGCGCCGCCGCGGCGTGCTTCTGCTCCTTGCCGGGCTGCGAGATGGCGGCGACGGCGGGCGGGAGCGGGGTGCCGGGAGAGGAGCGGGAACGGGAGCGGGTCGTGGGCGTAAAGCGGCGGTGCAGGGGCTGTGGGAGCGGACGGCGGCGGCCATGGCGACCGGGTTGGAGCGGGCGGCGGCGGCCGTGGCGCCATCGAGGTGGGGGAGAGAGATGGGCGGAGAGAGGTGGGGGGAGGAAACCGTCGGTGGGAGAGAGAATAGGGAGGTGGGGATGTTTTTTTATTTAATAAAAAAGCGACATGTGGTCCGGACGGTGGATAGAGTTTGGTATTGAGGTTGGATGAGTGCGGAAGAAAATGGTTTTGAGTAGAGAATCTCGATGGCCAAGGGATGGAATATTCCTTTAGAGGTTGGATTTTAAAGGTTCATGAGCGCGGGTAGTCTAAGCAAGCAAGCAGTGGCCAAGACGCCACGGCAATGATCCGATCGCAGCCGCCGGAGTCCACATGACCCAGGTCGGTACTCGGTAAGGATAACGCGGCGGACGACGAGTGCTTGTGCGTGCGTGTGCGTGCGCGCCGTGTCCGCAGCTCCGCTGCAGCGCGGCAACTCCGGAAAGGTCGTGAGAACCGAGCCTAGCTCGGTTGGCAAGCACTGCGGGTGTGCAGGCTGCCGGCGCGAGTTCGATCCTTGAGGTCGACCGCGTTTCTCACCGGGGCAGGTCCCGAAATAATTTCGTGGAGCCTCTCACGCGTGGAGACCATGGGATCGTGACGTGCCTCGTCGTCACGAGTATTCCGGTGATCTTAAGAAGGACGGTTTTCGATCGAGTGTAGTTGTAGGTTTGTTTGTACGGTGGTGTGGTGTGAGTAGTGTGCGTGTGTTGAGTAGGCGTGCGTACGTGTATGAACAGATACTACAGCTGTACGGCGTAAAAAAAAAAAACTCCGGAAAGGTCGTGGCGTGGCTTCTGGAGCCGGGAGTCCTCGTGGATCCATCCACATGGGTCCTGCTGACGACGTGAAAGCGGCCGCAGCCCGCGGACGCGCAGCCATCGACTCGACGACTCGCGCTCGGCCTAAAATTCGCGGAGTTCGGCGCCACCCGGCGTGGTGGCTACCGGCTATCCCGTCACGGCGGGAGGCCGCATCCACACAATAATCCATATTTCGGTCACTGGGATGGTACCAGTGAGCAGTGACCTCATGAGCGGCGGACTTGAAGTAGAAGTCCAAAGTACACACGCGCAACGTCCCCGGCGGCCAGCTGCTGAACACAAGTCGTCCGCCGGAGTCGCCGGCCGGTAACGTGTTTCACTATTTTCTCTGCCCGTTGAAAACCTGAGGGGCAGGACAAGATGGCAGTACGTTGCTGCAGCCGAGTACAAGTTTGTAATTTCCTTTACAAGATAAACACGATCGGGTTCGTGTGGATGCTGCCATGTACGAGATAGAGGCACGCATACCTCATCAGGGCTAGCTAGAGCCATGTGCCGGGCAGCACGTGTGCCCCGGTTGTTTAGCTTATCTATTTATCCCAACCAAACCATGCTTAGTGTTTAGTAATAGCTAGAGCTGGACAAGGGTCCTGGGTTGGGTTGATTAGCTTAGACGGGTTAGAGAAACTTTAAGGAATTCTTTATATTTTCTCTAATTTATAGGAATAGAGGTTTTAATACAAAATACCCTCCCATAACCTCTGTACTAATTGGATATCTAAAATATACATAATTTATTTTAGGATTTTTTGCTAACCAAAGATAGAGAGCGAGATTAGTTCTCTAGATTACGCACAGTATATAGAAAAGGTATTTGAGGATACAAAGATATAATTTTTTTTTATCAAATGACTCTCCAAATGATGGTTTAGAGAGAGAGCAAATTTAGACCCGTTTGGCACGGCTCCACTTCACCGAGTGAAGTCATTTTTTGAGGCTTCGGCTCTATGAATAGCTCTATCGGTGGAGTTGGAGCCGTTTTTAGTAAATTGTTTGGCAAAACAATTCCATATATAGAGTTCCTAAAAATACGCTCTCCAGAACGTCGAAGTAGGATGGGGTGAAGCTAGGAGAAGCTATTATTTTTAGCTTCTTCTCACCTCGAACTTTTGTGAGAGCATGTTTTCAGGGGCTTCATTGATGGAGCTGTTTTAGTTTACCCCGTTTAGCAGAAAACAACTCCAAACAACTTCTAAAGCCGCTGGAGAAGCCATTCCAAACATGACGGACTCTTGAAAAGTCTCTTATTCTCTGTTTGGATACTTTATATTGTACCAATGACAAACATAATCTCCATCGGCATGTTAGGTGCTCTCTTTTCGTGAGATAAGTGGAGCACTGTGGAGTAACCCCTAGCGGCATCATGTCCATCACCATCCGGTTTAGAGATGACAATAGGGAATTCCATGCCAAGAAGTGGTTCCACATTCCATTCCTCGTTGGAAGAAAAATCTTTTGTCTCCATCATGGTGAAAGCTTGCGATAGAGATTTGGTTCATGACCCCACATAGGGAATAATCCCCGCAATGATCGATGCACATAGAATTTAACATAAAGTAAGCAATAATTTTAAGCATAAGTGCACAATTGACAAACTACAATGTACACATGTAGTCCATCGTTAATACAACGCACATACACAAAAGTATCTACTACTACACAATATAAAATGCCACAAATATTTGACGCAAATTGGAGCTAGGATCAGGGACGCCGAGCAATTCTAGTGATAGAGTGCAAATATGGAAAATGGAGCTGGATCATGGACGCCAAGTAGAGAACCATTCATATCCCCAGAGGCATGTCCTCGTCCCCTAATAGGGAATTCCCCATGGGGAATCAAGGATCACCATTGCCAACATGTCTAATCTTATCCTTGGTTAGCGGCTTGTGAATATCCCTGCACCCGCATGAATGGTAGCCTACACCATGACAAAAGCAGGCATTCACAAGGACCTCCAACTAATCCACTAAACTATGGTACGACTCTCCGATCAACAGTCGCTTTAAGATGACTAATCCAGCCTGTCTTTAGAATCACAACATCCATGTTATTCACTATAGCACATGCATAACCAGGCTCTATTGATTAGAAAAAAGAACATATACACAAGTTCAACTTCACATAAAGAATAGTCAAGTTACATCACACATTCACATTACTAATATTACTAAAACAAATGTCTAATTATACATAAGGTCAAGATACATCTCATGGACACGACATGTCCATGGGTTATGTCTCTCCCATGGACACGCCATAGATAGATATACATATAGATATGCCCAATCTTTTTCCTATCCTTGATTCCCTAGGATGTGTAGTGTGTGTATGACTTATTTATTTTGTCTCTGAAACGGTCTATCTAGATACCCAAATTCTTGATATGGAAAGGAAGTGGACAGCAAGGGGTGGAAATGGCACATGTCAAAACATGAATACGTAAAAAAAAGTGTTGCATCGTGAGTCCATTCCTCAAATTTGGTGGAATAACTTCGCTCCACATATACTAGTACTAATTATTAGTTGAGGAATGAGGTAATGATGCATCCACCTATTATATTCCATGAATCAAACAAAAAAAAGTTGAAGAATGAGTAGATGATAGACTAACTCGTTCCTCAAACCAAATACCCCAACAAGAATCCAACTATGAATGATACTCAGGTTGCACCACCTGATTGAAAATGTTCTTCCCTGTAGTATGCAGTATCAAGTGACGTTGAGTCTCCTGTATTTATTCACTTCCTAATTCATGTCTTGTTGGTTGACCACATCAGCTTTTCATAATCTTATTCTTATTGTATTACTTAAATATGCTTGCTCTTTGCTTAAAAACACAATTTATATGTAGCACAAATCAAACATTTTTAAATTTTACCAAGAACCTTAGCTTGAACTGTCGTGTCACCTTTCTCTGTTATAGTTGGACCCTCCTACGATACGTAGCGACGTTACACACCTGTCCTAAACTACCACTTGGGAGTGGCCGGTGGTGGGAGACTAGGAGTCTCCGAGTCGGGAATCGCCTAATCGGTAAAAAATGAGGGTCCATAGTGTTGATCCCCACCCTCCCCACGCTAGATCCATCACATATTATACAACTAATTCCTCTCTTTGTTTTTATATTGGGACGTCTTGAATCTCATATCGATTCCATTTTGTTCTGAATGTTTTTGTGCAATGCGTTTATAAACATAATATGTTTCGTCTATTTGAACTTTAACATTGTTCAATTCTAATGCTTCTTTAGCATTACATTTTGTGCCTCCTGTGGGATAGATCATTCATATCTTATTTCCTAAATTCCCATGGGTTTGTTTAATCTCTGCCTAGATTTGCTAGTTTAGTACTCCCTCCGTTCAAAAATCTCCTTCATATTAGGGCAGTCTCAATGCAGACTCTATCATAGAGTCTAAACTTATCTATTACCTCGAACATTGTGGACTTAGAGTCTAAATAAGACTTGGAGTTTTGTTTTTTTCTCCCTTTTTCTTCAATAAATACGGTGCCACATCAGCGAAATACCATAAATAAAGCGTAATAAATAGTCTTGGACTCTATAATAGAGTCTTACATTGTGAATGCCCTTAGGCCTTGTTTAGATTCCAGATTTTACTCCCAAATTCCACTATGTAGAATTCCTATTCCCCATCACATCAAAATGTTTACATATGCATGTAGTACTAAATGTAGATGAAATCAAAAACTAATTGCACAGTTTTATTGTACTTTGCGAGATGAACATTTTGAGGCTAATTAATCAAGATTTGGATAATTATTAGCAAATAAAAACAAAATCGCTACAGTGCTACGGTAATGCACTGTAGCGATTCGAGCTCCTAATCGGGAATCTAAACATGGCCTTAGTCTTCGACACAGTGACCAATAAGAGAAGTCATAAGTAAAAAATAGCCAATGAGCGAAAAAAGATGATAAATGGAGACAAGTAGCGCCGATAAGCAACAACGACAATAAATACAGACAAAGAGCGAATGAACAACAACAACAATAAATGTAGACAAGTCCCAAGCTAATATGAAGAAGGTTTTTGAATAAAATGTTTTTGCTTAGATGAAGGAGATTTTTGAATGGTGGGAGTAGTTACTAGTAGAGTACAGTACACATATATGGTATATACGAGTAGTACAATACACGTACGCGTAGAAGCAGGCCAGGAGCGTGTCCTCTCCGCCGGCCCGAATGGATCCAAATCCATTGCCGCGCAAACAACGCAATCGAGGGGGCAGCGGTTGCCGGTTACGTCGTCCTCATTTGGACCCAGCCCACAGCCCATCGGGGGCTCAAGGGCTGCGCCGATGGCTTGTGGGACCGTGGGGCCCGCGGGTTAGGTTGGCGGAGGGATTCCCGGGCAGCCCCTACGCTCTGCCCGCGGGCACCTCTCGCCTCTCACCGGTTATAAAACGGGCGCCAAGGCCTGGTTTCCGCAGTTTGCCGCTCTGTGGCACAACCGCCGCGTCTTCATCCGCCGCCGCCGTCGTCGTCTTCGTCCGTAGGTAGCCTCTCCATCCTCATCTCTCTCCTGTCCTTGCTTAATCTTATCTACAAGGATAAGAAGACTACTCCTGATGAGATGCTAAGAAATCTTGCTAATATCACTGACTGAAAAAGTGAATCTTGTGCAACTGTAAGAACTGGAACGTCACTGACTGATGCCCAATCTCTTGGCATCTGCAGATCAGAGGAAGGAGAACTGATCGATGGCGTCCAACTACGTGGACACGACGGGCGAGGAGGGCAGGTTCCACGGCCCGCACAGCCACAGCAACAGCACCACCCCGACGGGCGCCGCCGCGGCGGCGCTGTCGCCGCGCAACATGCGCCGCAGCTTCTCCTCGGCGTCCACCGGGAGCCACAGCCACGGCCACGGCCACGGCGGCGGGGGCAAGTGCGTGTGCGCGCCCCCGACCCACGCCGGGTCGTTCAAGTGCCGGCTCCACCGCACCAACTCCCAGGGCCACGGCCACCCGCACCCGTCCCCGCCGGTCTCCCCCGCCGGCGGCGTGGCGGAGCCGGCGCAGGGCGTCCCGTCCTCCGCGTAACGCCGCCGCCGCCCGCGGAGCTGCTGTCGTCCTCCGCCGCCGCCGCCGCAGGCGCAGGGATACTTGTCGTGTCAGAAGAAGGGAGCCTATTAGTATTCCCCTTGTTGTGATCCTTTTTTTTTTTTTTTCTCTTCGTTTTTGCCTCTTTTTTCCCTGCTAGTCGTTTCTATGGGATACTGGGATCCCTATTCCCTCCTTTCATGCTTCTTGATTCTGAATCTCTGATTGCCGGCCGCCCTGCCATCCTCCTCCTTCATGGCCAAGATGAGACTCCCCCGGCTCCTCCCTGTCCCTGCTGCTGCTGCTGCTCTCAACTGGTGAACTGGATCCTGATTTGGGTAAATCATGGATGCCTATGTAATTAATTGCCTTTACCATTGCAGTGCTACTGTTTGATGAAGTATCATCACCCTCTGTTGTGAAATCAGTCCCTGGAATGTGATGTCTGAGAGAGAGGAGATCCTTTCCAGATTTCCTTGTCTGACGTGATGGTCTGTAGTCTGTGGGCGTCGATTGGAGAAAATTGCTGCGTTTCCATTGCAGCAGGTTCTTCTTCTTTTTGAGGAATATTGCAGCTTCTATTTCAGTCTTCTTCCGGAAGACTTCAGTTGGAGTACTTGCTTTTTGGTAAAAGTTGGTACGCTTACATAAAGATCTTCATCAGTGGCAGTTTGGGATCGATCATGGTCCATGTTCTAGATTTCTTGAGGGGAGGTGGAAGGAGGAAGGTACAACAGCTGAAGCCTTGAAGGAGAAGAGGACGACGTGATGTGGCTTTCGCTGGTTGGTTGCTAGGTCAATTCTCCCAAAGATATTCCCTTTCGATTTTACTAGTATACTAGCTTTGGGCTTGACGGGTTAAGATAGGATTAGGATGGCGATTAGGACCGGACCTCACTTTGTCTTTTACCGGTGTTGATATCTTGTTTCGACATCATCCATGTTCACCTCTACTACCGCCCTTTAGATAGATAATAATAATACATCTACTGGGGCACACGCACATAGTGTAGTACATCTGACAGAACACGCAAGTAGATTCAGCATTTTCTGATCCAAAGCATTCATCCAGGTGAGTGCATCTAGCCATCTACTGGTTCCGTGCTCCGCTCTTCCCCGGAAGGAAGCTCAACGTGGTTCGGCCAACCACAACCACAACTACATACAGTTTTACTCTGCAATGTCCAGTGGCGTGCCCACCCACCACCGGGTCTCCATCGAGATCATGTGCAGGTGGTTACGATTTTTTTTTTTTTTTTGAGTAAACATATCTGTATTAGCATGTAAGGAAAACATACACAACCGTGTACGCATACAGATACGTACGTACAGAATACAACGGTGATTTCCACCATCTTGCACCAAGGCCCTTAAAGAAAGCAGAAATTAGAACCGAAGTCCCTGGACCTATTCTTGCCGCCATCGCCGCTGCTTCCGCCGGCGACCGTCGTCGGAGCGACCCACATGTCCCTGAGGAGCCCCTTCGCCCGAAGCTTTTGAAGGATCCGCAACCATAGAGGCTGCGGCTGGGGGCGCACCCCAAGCTCCCATGCTCATGGACGAAGTCGCGCCGCCAACCACCTTCGGAGCGGAACCACCGTCAACAAAGGACGGCGACCCGATCCGCTCGCCATCGATCCACATCGCCATCGGTGTCGTCACCGTTGAAGAAGAAGGAGAAACCACGAAGCCCACAGCCGTCTTCGTATCTTCAAGACCAGAGGGCGAAGCGACCCCGAACCTCAAACCTATCCTAACCCTAGACCTAGACCTCACGGGACCACCAACGCCGTCTTCAAAGAAGATGCCGCCGAGAAGGAGGAGGCCCGGGTACCCGATGCCGGTCGGCGGCGCGCGCTCCTCTCGTCGCGTCGACCGGCCACCAATGCCTCCATGGTGCACGGGGCCGCACGGACCACACCGGCGACTCCCGCACCACCTTGGAGGACCCCTTCCCCGCGGGCTTCTCGCCGGCACGAGCACGTCGAGGCCTCCACCGGAGCCGCCGCCGCCGCCACCGTCGCGCGCCCCGGAACCGAATCCGACCGGGCGAGGCTCGGCCCCGCTCCACCTCCGGCGCCCGGCCTGGGCTGCCGGAGGAGGCCGGCAGACCGCCGGCGGCGGCCGTTCCCCCGGTCGCTGCGAAATCGCCTAGGGCTACTCGTAGCCCTAGGTCGAGGGAGGGGGAGAGCTTTTTTGGGGTCAGGTGGTTACGAGTTGGGAGGGAGATAACTGATGCACTGATGAGATGCGAGATGATTTGCTATCTAGGCGCTGGCAGGAGATGGACGTCGACCGGCCTTCCTCTTTCTTTGGCCTCCACACACCACACTGACAAGCTGTAGCCGTTGCAGTGCTGTTGATGGGTCATGGGTGTGGGTGCTATGAATGATCCGGGCCAGCTCTGGATCAGTCTGTACAGTACGTAGCTGATTCTAAACAAAACCGGCGGCGATGATTGATTCCGGCGGGCGCACGAGAGATTCTCTCTCGTTTAACGTGGAGCAGATCTTTGCTGGGATCGTCGAAATGAGGTGACGCTGTCCGGCTTCTCTGTTTTGTTATTGCTCAATCAACTATTGGTGCCAGCTGCTGGACGGGGACGACCGACGACGGCAATTTTCCTTCTAAACCGATCGTTCGCGGCGAGCCGTTGGGGGGAATTGTTCCGTTTCAAGTAAAGTCTGATGAAAAGTGGTTGAAGGCGGGGGAACCCATCTGCTTCCTGTGCTGTGCCGCGGCGGCACGGCAGAGGGCAGAGGCGCGGGCCCAAGGACGCCACAAGCCCACCAGTGAGCGGTTCCCCACAAGGCCCAAACCGCACTGGAAGTGGCATTCTGTATTTTCCTCGTAGGCCTGCCCTGCAGCAATGAAATAGATAAACCTAACTTATGTTGGGACCCGGATGAGCTCCATGTGTGGGCCAGCCCCCTCCCAGAATTTGTAAAAACTCTTGTTGCTCACGATTTGGTCAACCCTGTGTTACCAATGGTAAGAGCATCTCCAACACATATTGTAAAACTAAATTGCTAAATTGCTTATTTTAGCCATTATGGACAATAGAAAAGTGCTAAAAATAGAAGAGTCTACAACAGCTTGGCTATCTTGTAAAACTAGATGGCAAACTGCGCATGCTTGCTTTATATGACGAGCGAAAACTCATGGATACCCAACTTGCTATTTTAGCAAAGAGTAAAATACACTGGCGCCCTTTAACTTGTCGGCCTGTGCCACTTTGGTCCATTAACTTGCAAACGTGAAAAAGTGGCCCTGAACTTGTCATCCTGTGTCACTTTGGTCCATAAACTTGCAAACGTGAAAAACTGATCACTGAACTTGTCCGCATGTGCCACTTTGGTCCATGACCTTGCAAACACAAAAAGGGTTCATGAACCAAAGTGGCACAAGCCAACAAGTTCAGAGATCAATTTTTCGCATTTATAAGTTAATGGACCAAAGTGGCACAGGCAAACAAGTTTAGTGGCCACTTTTTCGCGTTTGCAAGTTCGTGACTAAAGCGGACAGCCGACAAGTTAAAGGGTCGCGCATATTTTACTCTTTAGCAAAACCGATAGCATATCTCTTGGAGCTCATCTTTTTGCTCAAAATTTTCAAATATAGCATAGACAACAAAGATAGCAACTCCAAGAGAAGAGCTATTTGTATTGTGTATTCTATATTTGGCTATTTTGGAAACAAAATTGAGTCCAACAGCTATTGTATCCGGTTTTCTAAAATAGCAAGTCATGTATCCCGGAAGTTCTCGCATGGTAAATATAGCTTGCATGTGCCGCTAGCCATCTAGTTTGCCATACTACAAAGGCTGTTGGAGAATTTTATTTTTTTACATAATTTTCTATTTTAGAGGTTGGCTAAATGATGAGTTTAGCCATTCATTTTTACCAAGTCTCTTGGAGATGCTCTAAGGCCGTAGAGCCAAAGGTTACATTAAAAAAACCTTAACTCTGTAAAACAAGTTGTATACTTGTCACGTATGTACTTGTGTATCAAGGTTGTTTAGATAGGCTCGGGATATTGTCTTGTGTAACAAGTGTCTTGTAGTCTAAGATAGATAGATAGATATTCTTCATGTACAAGTCAATCATTGTAAACACCACGGCGGGGTTTTTCCGTCCCTATAAACATGAAGCCGAGGCCCCCGATCCGGGTAACCTCGTTCAACCATTCTTTCATGGTATCGGAGCCCTTCTCCTCACGGAAATTCCTTATTGCCATGGCAACCGATCCAACCTCCTCCGCATTTGCCTGATCGCACGCAATCGCTCGTCACTTTCCCCGCCGACGAACGAGAAGCTAACCCGAGCCAACCATCCCTCATGGAAGGCTCAAGTCGTGTCCGCGCTGTTGAAGGGCACACGTCTCCTCGGCTTCCTCGACCGGCGGCGGCGCCGCCGACCATGCACCTTCCTCCTAAGGAGGGTGCCGATGACAAGACGCCGATCGTCAACCCCGACTATGAGACCTCGGGTGGCCAAGGATGGCCAGTGCTCAACTATCTCGAGCAACATGTCCAAGGACATCCTTGGGCGATCAACTCCGAGACCACGGCCGCCAAGGCGTGGGCAGCCATTGAGGGCATGTTTGCCTCTCAATCGCGTGCAAGAATCATCGGCACCAGGATGGCGCCGGCTACGCGACCAAGGGCAACTCCACCGTCGGTGAGTATCTCACCAAGATGAAAGGTTTAGCAGATGAGATGGCATCTGCTGGTAGGAGACTTGAGGATGATGAATTAGTTTCCTATATTCTCACCGGATTGGATCTTGAATTCAATCCCGTTGTTTCGGCGCTATTACCGCCGTGTTGAGCCCATCACGGTGGTGATCTCTTCACCCAGCCTTACAAGCTTCGAGCGCGCCGGAGATCAAGGGAGGGAGCAATGGCGGCTCCTTCCAATCCTCGGCCAACGTGGTGCGAAGGTGGCCGCGGTGGCGGCGTAACTACAACAACAAGAGTGGCGGCCGCGGCGGCTTTGGTCGCGGTGGCCGGGACGCGGGACAGCCACGTGGAGGGCGTGGCGGTGGACGTCCACAAGGCAATGGAGGCGGCTTTCGGCCGGTGTCTTCGTCGC
The DNA here is from genome assembly GCA_018135685.1 of Themeda triandra. NCBI lineage: Eukaryota > Viridiplantae > Streptophyta > Magnoliopsida > Poales > Poaceae > Themeda > Themeda triandra. Next base: position 48,145 of record JAENPR010002207.1, on the reverse strand, counting down.
CGGTGGCAAGGAGGGCCACACAAATCATTCGTCGCTTCAAAAGGTTTGACACCAACTACACCGGCCCGCCCCTGCAAATCGCCTCGTCTCGCACGCACCTCGTCCTATGGCATCGACGAATCGGTACATGGATACCGGTGCTACCGATCACATTACGGTGATCCGGAGAGGCCGAGCTTCCGCGAGAAGTACCACGGAGGCGAACAAGTGCACGCCGCGAACGGAATGTATGGAGATTGCTCATGTCGGTCACGGTACATTGCGCACCCCAGCTAGTAATATTCATCTTAATCGCATCTTGCATATCCCTACCGCACATAAAAATCTCCTTTCCGTTCATCGGCTTACAAATGATAATGATGTTTTCGTTGAATTTCATCCAAACCATTATGTCATCAAACAGGAGCGACGAAGAAACCTCTTTCTCACAGTGAGGTGTAAGGAGGCCTGTACCCACCGCGATCATCATCAAATAAATCGTCCCCAAATAAGCAAGCCCTCGGCGCCCGTCCAAGCCGAGCTTCTCCCTATGGCACCATCGGCTAGGTCATGCCTCTACCTCGGTGGTCAAGCGTATTCTTAGTCGCCATAGTTTCCCTTTTGTGTTAGATTCCAATAAAGGACATGTTTGTAATGCATGTCAACAAGGGAAGGCGCATCGCCTACCTTACCCTAGGTCTACAAGTGTTTCGATAGACCTCTAGATTTGATTTTTTCGGACGTGGGGGACCCGCGCCAACATCGGTTGGACGCCATAGCTACTATGTTAGCTTTATTGATGATCACAAAGAAATTTGTTTGGATTTACTTGTTGCGTCACAAGTCCGAAGTGTTCCAGTTGTTTCCATAACTTTCAAAGAATTAGTAGAACGCCAATTCTCACGCAAAATTCTCGCCGTCCCGACAGACCGGGGAGGGAGTATCGTTCCCCTAAACTCCTTCTTCCAACGCATTGGGATATCCCATCATGTCTCTTGCCCCCATGCTCACCAAAAAAACGGGTCGGCCGAGCGAAAGCATAGACACATAGTCGAAGTTGGTCTTTCTCTTCTTTCTCATGCGTCTATGCCCCTCAAATTTTGGGATGAGGCGTTCCTTACTCGCTGTCCATCTTATCAATCGATTACCCTCCAAGGTCATTGACAATGATAGTCCTTATCATCGTCTACTATCCCAAGATCCAGACTACTCTTCACTTCGTGCTTTTGGGTGCGCTTGTTGGCCAAATTTGAGGCCTTATAACACTAGGAAACTCCGGTTTCGTTCGAAAAGGTGTGTCTTCCTAGGCTATAGCAATATTCACAAGGGATACAAGTGTCTTGATCCCTCTGAGGGACGTGTTTATATTTCCCGAGATGTTACCTTTGATGAAGAAGTTTTTCCCTTTTCATCTATGCATCCTAATGCCGGCGCTAGGCTTCGGTCCGAGATCTTGCTTCTTCCCGATCATCTCCTTAATCCTAATACTACTCGGGGATGTTGCATTGTTGGACCGTGCATTAAGCTCTCCAAGCACCTACGATAGTCTGCCTTCTCGGTAGCACGTCTTCGATTTTCAGTGGAACAATTCGAGCCTCAACCGCGTCAAAGAGTCGATGAGACGCCCCCATATCGCATGTGTCGGATGGAAGGGGGCAGCGTGGGATCCCTTGCGCAGATCCTCGGTGTCCGGCGGATCCGCTTCGGATCGCTAACCGGTGCGGCCGACTGTCTCCCGTCGCGATGCGGCGCAAGATTCCCAATGCCGGGATCCTCTGCGGCTGCCTCGGCGCAGCCACCGCGCACACGACGACTCCGTGCCGCAACCGGATCCGAGCGGCGGAACCTCTCCGCCCCGCTCCCGGATCTTCTATGGCCGAGGAGGGATCTCGTGTGGTCTCACCCGGTCCTCGCTCCACAGCGGCCAGCGCCACGTCACGCGGCTTCGGCCGAGGTATCACACAAATAAAACATTTACGAGATGGCACCGTCCGCTGGTGTATGGCCGTCTCCCCTACATGAACCCGCTACGCTTAAGGCCGCACTTGCTGATCCTCGTTGGGTGGAGGCGATGAATGTTGTACATGCGGCATTGCTCAAGAACTGTACTGGCACCTTGTTCCACGTCCCAAAGGTGCCAATCTCATCGGATGCAAATGGGTGTATAAGGTAAAACGTCGGGCCGATGGCTCCATTGAAAGGTACAAGGCGCGTCTAGTGGCTAAAGGGTATAAGCAACAGTATGGTGTTGACTACGAAGATACGTTTAGCCCGGTTGTGAAGGCAGCTACTATACGGCTCATTCTCTCCATCGCTGTCGGCAGGCTGGTCGCTCCGGGCAGCTCGACGTGCCGAACGCTTTCCTTCATGGTGTGCTTGATGAAGATGTATACATGGCACAACCTCCGGTTATGCAGACAAGGTTCATCCCACTTATGTTTGCAAATTGGATAAAGCTCTTTATGGGCTTAAGCGGGCGCCGCGAGCATGGCATGCTCGGTTGAGTCGGCTACAATCCTTGGGATTTCTGCCGTCCAAGTCTGATACTTCGCTCTTCTACTACAGCACAAGAGGATATACAATCTTTGTTTTGGTCTACGTTGATGATATAATTGTTGCTAGTTCCTCCAAGGATGCAACGGATGCTTTGCTCTCTGATTTACAGCGTGACTTCGCTCTCAAGGATCTTGGTGCACTCCATTATTTTCTGGGGATCGAAGTGCGGCGTGACAATGATGGACTGGTGCTATCTCAAGGGAGGTATGCTGCTGATATCTTGGCACGATCTGGTATGGATCGTTGCAAACCAGTGGACACGCCTCTAGTTCACGAAGCTCAAGCATTGCCGATGGTGAGAAACTGAATGACGATGATTCCACTCGCTATCGAAGCTTGGTTGGTGCCCTGCAGTACCTTACTTTAACCCGCCCGACATCTCCTTTGCTGTTAATAAGGTATGTCAATTTTTGCATACTCCCACTACTACACATTACAGTGCTGTCAAAAGAATCTTGCGCTACGTTCGTGGTACTGCTTCTCTTGGACTCCGGATTCGCAAGTCTCCTTCCATGATGGTCAGTGCCTTCTCGGATGCCGATTGGGCGGGTTGTGTCGATGATCGACGCTCTACTGGCGGCTTTGCCGTGTTTCTTGGCAGCAATCTTGTCTCTTGGATTGCACGAAAACAAGCGACAGTGTCTCGGTCAAGTACTGAAGCGGAGTACAAGGCGTTAGCGAACGCCACGGCTGAAATGATGTGGGTTCAGAAGCTTCTAACTGAACTCAAGGTGCCTCATCCTAGAAGTGCCAGATTGTGGTGTGATAATCTTGGTGCTAAATATTTGTCTGCAAATCCTATCTTCCATGCGCGCACTAAGCATATTGAAATTGATTATCATTTTGTTCGGGAACGTGTGGCGCAAGGTTTGCTGGACATCCTGTTTATTCACACTGGGGATCAACTTGCTGATGGATTCACAAAGGCCTTGCCGGTGTATAAGTTGAAGACATTTAGGTCCAATCTTAACCTTGTTAGTGGCTAAGATTGAGGGGGAATGTAAAACAAGTTGTATACTTGTCACGTATGTACTTGTGTATCAAGGTTGTTTAGATAGGCTCGGATATTGTCTTGTGTAACAAGTGTCTTGTAGTCTAAGATAGATAGATAGATATTCTTCATGTACAAGTCAATCTGTTGTAAACACCACGGCGGGGGTTTTTCCCGTCCCTATAAACATGAAGCCGAGGCCCCTGATCCGGGTAACCTCGTTCAACCATTCTTTCAAACTCAAAGAAAACTATTGTTCTAATTTGACTTTTTTCTTGAACTTTAAAACTAGACAACACACCTCCTGAACTCTCAAAACTATTCAAATTAACTCACTACCCTAGTTTGAAGAAGGTCCTATCCTTTATTTTAGTTAAAAAGCTATGGTAAATACAAGGATACAGAGAACAAAAAAAAAATAAAATATTTAGAGATCGTGAAAATATATCTCGAGCTTCCAAAAGATATATTTATCTCTAAGAAAATAGGAGCATATAAAAAATTCCTAAAATATTCTAATTGATGTCTAAACATGTTTTGAAATTTTCCATAACAAAAAAGGATAAGACGCAACCAATGCTACCGCATAGCATCGTTTCATTCAATATCACTGTATGTTGCATGTATACTCGTTGCATCTCGTATTTTGTTGTGAAAAGTTTTAAAAAAACATCTAGACATCAATTAGGGTGTTTTATGAGTTTATTTTTTTTGGAATTTATAGGAGCCTAAACTTATGTGTTTTGAAAACCTTATTGAGTATTTATTGGTTTTTCACTAACAAAGAGAGACAAAGGAACCTTCAAAACCATTTGAACCAATGACAAAGAGGTATAATTTTAATGGTTTTGAGAGTTCGAGGAGGAAATTCATAATACAACAATAATTTTAGAGGCATTGCCATTGAAATATTTCCTACATTCTAAAAAATGTAAGCTAATAAAAAAGAAAATGCGAACACAAGGTTCATTCATGTCCTTGTGTGTCGACTTTGTGATGAGTGATTGTCGGAGATGATCAGCTTTGGTTGAGTTAGGAGACTAACCATTGCAATGTTGGTGTGCAGGGCGTAGAGCAAAGAGATGGCCGATGGACACGTGAAGATTAAGCATGTGTTTTTAAGATTTACTTTGGACTTGCTCCATTTTTGTATAACTAGATCATAAACTCTAAGAACCATTAAATGATATGACCAATAAAAATATTAGGGTATCTCTCATTGGATTTTTTGAAAAGGTTGTCTCAATTCAAATGTATGAAATTTGTGTTCCTATTAATCTATTATGAAGTTTTTTTTATTTTGTTCCTATTATGAAGTTAAAAAGATAAAAGACGTGCCATACGTGCGCGAGCCTTGGCATGAGCGTGAGACATAACATGACATGATGGAGGGTAAATGCTTGTTTTGCCACTTAGGCCAATTGATGACGCCTAAGGCTCATCAAAAGCCTTCGTGGCGAAATTTTGTGCACACGAAGTACCTAAGACTCTGAGAGCATGGTTAACAGTGAAGCCAATTGTTTGGCTATAAGACAAGCCAACTTGTCTCTTGCTATTCTCCTGCAACCATCATATTATTAGTTTTTTATTCCATTCATGAGCCCACAATCTACTACTGATTCTTTGTTTTTCTCCCTGGTCCACTTTAGCAGAGTAAACAAACTACATTCTCTCTTCCATTGTTCAAAGTGGGTCCCTAGACATTCGGAAAACCAGCTGATGTGCCGGCCGGGCACCTGCAGGAGCAATAAGCAGCGTTCTATCTCCTCAGGTCTCTCATCCAGCTCAGGGCGTGACTAATTCACGCGCGTGTGACGAACGTTCTGAGCGAAGGACATACACATACTTTTCCTTTTTAGCAAAAAAAAAAATTCCCACAACTTCTCTTCTTTAGAAAGTTTTCTATTTTTAGCAAATAAAAAAAATAAAGTTGCAAATTAAAGTGCATAAGTAGCTTCCATTTTATAACTTATACGTCTAATTTAGAATCTAACTTATAACTTAAGTGATTTTTGACGCTTATAAATTATAATTCTAACTTATGCACTTAATTTATTACGTGAAAACACATGTCTGACACGTTGAAAAAGTTAAAATCTAACTTATATGAATAACTTATGTGATCTTAAACGTTTCGGAGTTATGCTCATAACTTATATATTTAACTTATCACGTGAAAAACATATCTTACAACGTTGCAAAGTTAAAATCTAACTTATACGCATAACTTATATGATCTTCAATGTTTCTAAATTTTGATCATAACTTATATATTTAACTTATCACGTAAAAAAACATATCTTACAACGTTGCAAAGTTAGAATCTAACTTATACACGTAACTTTTACATGTAACTTAGGTACCAGAATCTAGAAAAAACTTATACACACAGTGACTGCTATATAAAAAAAAGTGAAAAAAATTCTTCAAACATATTTAAGTGGGAAGTTTTGTTCGCGTCGTTAAGTAGAACACACTAATGCAAATGGAATTAGAAGTGGATACACGGTTCAGAAATTATAACACTGAAAAATAAATGTTTTGATTTAGCGGACCGTTGCATGCTTCATCCCTACACACGCGCTGGCTACTGCACGCTTCATTTATATACACACTCTGGCTTGTCGGATCGTTCACCTTCAATTCTTTGCCCAATTCTTTTTTTTTTAAAAAAAAATCTTTGCCCAATATATAACGGATGCATGCCTGCTGCTCAGTGCAAAATCTATCGTTGACTGGATCAAGCAGCAGAATAGGCCGGCCGATCAGCACTCAGCAGACACTTTTGTGCTGTCACGCACGACGACGACGGACACCGCACCACCACCTCGCTCGCTTGCATGTGGACTTGGCGGCCAACGGCCGGGCGACGACACTCATGTCTGTCCCGTCCCGTCCTGCCAGCGATGACACTCATGTCTGGCGCGGGGCAAGGACTGAGTCCCCGACACTGTTTGTGCCGTGTGCGTGCTTGGCTGTTTGATTAGGTCAAGGACTAATCAGGACTCGATCATCTCTGCAAATTGCAATCTCCCTGATTAGCACAGCATTAGCATACTCCAGTCTCCAGCCATGCGTCCCCTCTACGTGACACTGCTTTGTCTCATCTTCTTCTTTTGTTCGCTGCACGCTCCAAGCTCTGCTGCAACGGCGATCGGCGACACTCTCGCGGCAGGCCAAGCGCTTGCCGCCGGCGACAAGCTCGTCTCAAGAAACGGCAAGTTCGCTCTTGGCTTCTGCCAGTTCAAGCAAAGCTTAAACGGCAGCCGCACCGCCGCCGGCGAGTCCACCACCACTGTCGCCTCCTCCCCTGGCTGGTATCTTGGCATATGGTTCAACAAGATCCCGGTCTTCACCCCTGTCTGGGTAGCTAACAGGGAGAGACCCTCACTGAGTCCGAGCTCAAGGTAACCCAGCTCAGAATCTCCAGAGATGGCGACAAGCTCATCATCACCAACAACACCAGCATTACTGAATCTGGTCCTCAGTTGTCGCCAACAGCACAACACACTCTAGCAGCGTCCATGCCGTCCTCATGAACACTGGCAACCTTGCCCTCCTGCTACAAACAGAAACCCTGTCAACTGTAGCATCCACCAGCTCCTACTTGTGGCAAAGCTTCGACTACCCCACCGACGTCGGGCTCCCCGGAGCCAAGATCGGCTGGAACAAGCTCGCCGGCGGCAACTACTTCAGCCGCCAGTTCATCTCCAAGAAGAGCCTGGTAGATCCGAGCCCCGGCTCGTACGCCTTCGACATCGACGCCAACGGGTTGATGCAGCTCACAACTCGCAACGCCCCGTTCGTGAGGTACTGGTCATGGACGTCCGGGAGACTAGAGCAGCTCGTGCCGGTGCTGACGCCTCTGATGAACATGGATCCGAGGACCAAGGGACTGCTGCTAGCGGGCTACGTCGACACCGACGACGAGGTGTCCTTCACCTACAGCATCACCAACGAGTCGGCCTCTGTCTACGTCCACATGGACATCACCGGCCAGCTCAAGCTCATGCTCTGGTCGGAAGCCAAGCTATCTTGGGAGACCATCTACTCCCAGTCTCCTGATTTCTGCCTCACCGCCGCGGTCTGTGGACCGTTCACGGTCTGCAATGGCAATTCAGGTCCAACTCCTTCCTCTTTCTGTGGCTGCATGGAGACCTTCTCTGTGGCGTCGCCTCGGGATAGGGAGCTCCATGATCTGACAGGAGGGTGTGCAAGAAGAACTCCCTTGGACTGCAAAACTACTGGCAATACAAGCAGTACATCATCAGGTTCGACAGATGTGTTCCACCCTATAGCTCAAGTGACCTTACCATATAATTCCCAAACAATAGATGGCGCCACCGCACAAAGTGATTGTGCAGAGGCTTGTCTCGGCAACTGCAATTGCACAGCTTATTCCTATAGCAATGGTAAATGTTCTATCTGGCTTGGGGACCTGCTTAACGTAAACCAGGCTGACGGCATTTCTGTTAGCTCTCAAGATGTTCTTTACCTTCGCCTTGCCAAAAGTGATTTTCAGAGTTTGAACAAGACCAACAAGAAAACACCAACTGTTGTTATTGCTGCAAGTGTTGTTGGTTCTGGATTAGTCGTGCTGATGCTAGTGTTTATGATCTGGAGAAACAGATTCAGGTGGTGCAATGCTCTGTCACACGGCATCCAAGATAGTGGTGGTGGAATTGTAGCCTTTAAATACACCGATTTATGCCGTGCTACTAAAAATTTCAGTGACAGGCTCGGAGGAGGCGGTTTTGGTTCTGTGTTCAAGGGAGTGTTAGGTGACTCGACCGCTCTTGCGGTGAAAAGACTTGATGATGCCCGTCAAGGAGAGAAGCAATTCCGGGCTGAGGTGAGTTCAATTGGGATGATCCAGCATATTAATCTAGTCAAATTGTTTGGTTTCTGCTGTGAAGGTGATAAGAGGCTACTCGTGTATGAGCACGTGGTAAATGGTTCCCTTGATGCCTATCTATTTCAGAGCAACGCTACTGTCCTGAATTGGACCAAAAGGTATAAAATAGCCATTGGAGTTGCTAGAGGGTTGTGCTACTTGCACCAGAGTTGCCGTGAATGCATCATACACTGTGATATCAAGCCAGAGAACATACTTCTTGATGCGTCATTCGCTCCGAAAATTGCAGACTTCGGGATGGCGGCAGTTGTAGGAAGGGATTTTAGCCGAGTCCCGACTACTTTTAGAGGAACAAGTAGGGTATCTCGCCCCCAGTGGCTTAGTGGAATTCCTATCACACCGAAAGTCGATGTTTATAGCTTTGGTATGGTGGTTTTGGAGATCATATCTGGGAAAAGGAACACCCCAAAAGTTTTAAGCAAGAGCAGCTATCATGTTGCGTATTTCCCGGTGCAGGCCATCAGGAAGCTTCATGAGGGAGACCTGCAGAGTTTGGTGGATCCACAGTTACAGGAAGACCTCAATTTGGAAGAGGCTGAAAGGTTGTGCAAAGTTGCATTTTGGTGCATCCAAGATAACGAATGTGACCGGCCAACAATGGTTGACGTTGTTCGGGTTATCGAGGGTCTCCAGGAGATTGATATGCCTCCAATGCCAAGACTACTTGCAGCTATAACGGAATGCACTGATGCGGAGTCATAATAATGTAATAATTCATCGATACTTTGTGGTGTTTTTTTTTTTGGTTTCATCAAATGTGGTAGTTGTATGGCGAAGCTGAAAGAATAAAAGGGCTTGCTTTTAATTTGAATTTGTGTTCATGGTGGATGTGCCTCCTGTTTGTTCATTTAGGCTAGCGAAAATCCGGCAAAAGCTGTTGATATGTGTTTGTTTTGTTGATGGAAATTTGGATGTATGCCACTAGCTCGCTACTGGCTGCTTACCTTTGAGACATGGTGCTTCTTTGAGGATGTCAGCTAGCTGAGCTGCTATGCTCTGTTATGTAGGACAGAGCTTTTGGGAGATATGGTGCTTCTTTGAGGATGTTAGCTAGCTGAGCTGCTATGCTCTGTTATTTAGGACAGAGCTTTTGGGAGCAGTCTGTCTGTCTCTCTCTCTCTCTCTCTCTCTCAAATATAAATGACTCCAAGTTGGGTTTTCTTCAGTAATTTTTGTGGGTCTCCATTTTTTTTTGGAAAAAAAACTGGAGGTACCAAAGTCCATATGAAAAAAAAAATTAAAAAAAGAAGAAGAGGCAAATGATGCAACAAACAAGGAAAAAGTGACAAAGAAAGAAAAAATGTTTCTAATGCAAAGCATGAAGGAGGATTAGGTGTCAAAAATTTGGAACAACAAAATATCAGCCTCCTCCTAAAATTTATACATAAGTATCACACTCAGTCTGATTGTACTTGGGCTAACTGGATAAGAAACTCAGTTTATTCCAACCAAAAAAAGAATAGGAGATAAAATCAATAAGACTACTTTGGCTTGGAGACAACTGATGCATCTGGTTGACCTATACAGGGCCATGACAATAGTAACAGTGGGAAAAGGGGACAACACTGTTTTTTGGTTGGATAGTTGGCTTAATAAAAATCCTTAGCTTGCAAATACCCTCACTTGTTTTCACATGTTATAAATCAAAATGTCACCGTCCAAGACTGCAAATCAGAGTTGGGTTGGCAAATTCTTACAAGAGCTTTAACTTCTCGTAGAGCAGAACAAGAACTATTACAACTTCTGAATCAATTGGATAGTGTGCAGCTAACGGATCTTGAGGATAAAAGAGAGATGAGATTTGGACCAACTAAGGACTTCACAGTCAGAGCAGCTTACTTCATGCTAAACTTTGGAGGAATCAGATGCCCAATAGCGCAAGATATTTGGTCATCTTTAGCTCCCAAGAAATGTAAGATCTTCGCTTGGCAAGCAACAAAGGGAAGACTGAAGACGAGATATTCTAGCAAAGAAAAATATAATTGATAATGCCTTATGCCCCTATGGCTGTAATGAGGAGGAAAACATCGAACACATGCTTTTCAGATGCCCATATGCATCTCAAGTATGGACTACCTTAGGATTCACACTAAATTAACAGACAAATTTGGCTCAGGCTCTAATGACAACAGAACAAAACCACTTGCTGCGTGCTGGTACTGAAGCTCCAACTATTTTAATTGCAATTGCTTGGAACATTTGGTTAGCAAGAAACAGAAAAGTGTTTGACAATGTTACAACACCTTGCTCAGCAATCAAAGATAATGTAGTGCACACCTTACAGCTCTGGAAACATAGAACAAACTAGATAGTTCCCCGCATTGCGCGGGCCAAGTTGAGTGTAGCAAGCGTCACTGCATTAGGTTGTGTATGAACCCAAAAACAATCATAAAAGCTTGAAGTTACATGGCTGCGAACGTACTCGGGAAAAAGAATGAGAATTAGGCAATTTTTAACCAAACTTTCGTAGCTGCATAGAAATATGAGAGGGAGCATGGGTCAAGAAATGATAGCAAAAAAATGTAAATTGGAGAACCAAACCGAAAGTTTGGCATCTGCACTACTGATACATGCGGTTCAACATGCGATCATTGACAAATGTAATATCTTCAGTGGCACTAAGTCGAACACCATAGCTGCACGGAAATGGCAGAGTACGCTGGGTGAAGGGCATGCAGATGGACAGGAACATAAGCACCAAAGGCAAGACGTCGGTACATGAATCTGCTATCGCCAAAGTCATGGTGCGCACCAGATTCTCTCTCTCTCTCTCTCTTCTCATTAAATTACTCTTTTTTTTTTCGAAAGATCCGTTGCCGGCTTTCATTGATAAGAAGGTGGAATGTCTGTACAAGAGTTGCGCAAGGTGCACTTACAACGCTTGGTCTCCCCGCAAGGAGAGATTAAGCCACCCCTACATCCTAGTGAAAAGATTTACAATTAAACTAACCCATCGACGACTAGGCCATTGGCCTGCAAAATAGACAATGGTACAATCTTCATCAGCCCTCTGTTGCCTGCCCGCATCCACAAGATTGCTTCATCTCTGATCGCGTTTAGAAGTTGGATTTCTAAGCGGCTATGTCGGTTGAAGATCCTGTTGTTACGCTCCTTCCACAACTCCCAAGTGACAAGCATCGTTATCATGCGAATCCCTTCCTTCTTCAGTCCCTGCCCACTGTTTCCGATCTCCAAATACCAACTGTGAAGGGTAGGCGATTGTGTCCAGTTGTCCGGCTGCAGCGCCTGTGAAGAAACCCATTGCCCAACCAGTTGCCAGATCCTCCGGGTGAAAGTGCACTCGTGCATCAGATGGTCGATCGTCTCCAAGTTTCTCATGCATAACGGGCAGAAATATTGATTGGGCCACTCTCTGATTTGAAGCCTTGCAGCAGTCCACACTCTGTTTTGAAGCATCAGCCAAGAGAAGAATTTGCACTTTGGTGGAGCTTTGGTTCTCCAGGTGATTTCAGCCGTTGTACTGGAAGTGCACCCCATGAACTGAATATGGTAGGCCGAGGTCGCTGAGTAAACACCTTCTGGATTGAGCATCCAGGTGATGGAGTCCTCCTGTTCTTCAGTCAGCTGAACTATGTGCACCTTGTCCCATAACTCAAAGAAGTCAGACAACAACCGTTCATTTAAGTTGTGGTCTATGTCACTGATCCAAGCATCCTCTGCTAGAGCTTCTGCAATAGTTCTATTTTTCCGTTTGCTGTGCTTGAAAAGCGCCGGGTAGAGAGCGCTTGGTGCCTTTCCATTAAGCCATCTAGAGTCCCAGAAAGTAGCCTTTCGCCCATTACCAACCGTTACCTGTGTTGCAGCATTGAACAGGTTAATGGCACGCCTGTCTAGTGGTAACTCCATCCCTTTCCATGGTCGCTCCCTGTCATCCCAAGAGTACCACAACCATCTCAGTCTGAGAGCACGGCTGAATCTTTCCAGATCAATAATACCCAGGCCTCCAAGGTTTACTGGCAGATTTACTTTGGTCCATGACACCTTGCATTCCCCCCCCCCGGGCCGAAAGCTCTTGGTCACCAGCCCACAAGAATCTTCTACATATTTTGTCAAACTCCTTGAGGATTGGGAACCTTGATAACTGTCAACAAGTATATTGGTAGGGCACTGAGTGACTAGCCACGTTGAGGAGCCGACCTTGCCAACCTGCTAGCTTTGCCTTGGCTCTGTCCTGGAGATATTGTAGGTGCACCATTTTGACCCGACCCAAAGTTGGTGGTAGCCCTAGGTACTGAACAGAAAAGTTGACATGGGGACCTGGGAAGTGCTTAAGGATATCATCAAGATTCAGTCCCAGACAGCGAATTGGCGCCACCGTACTCTTCTGCATGTTGATCTTAAGCCCTGTCGCCTGCCCAAACGCTTCCATGATGTCCATGATACACTTGATGTCTTCCTTTTTTGGATTGGTGAAAATAACAGCATCATCTGCGTACATCGAAATCCTAAGCCTTGCTTGTCTTCCCCGCAGTTCAGATAGGTGGCCCATCTCTGTTGCTTTGGCGAATATTTCATTTAGCACATCGATCGCCAGTATGAACAGGTACGACGATAGCGGATCTCCCCGTCTAAGACCTCTAAGGTGTTTGATCTTTTCACCCGTACACCCGTTCATCATGATTGCCGAGGATGAGGAGCGGAGGTATTTGCCAACCAGTCAAATCACCTCGTTGGGAAGCCTCTGTTGATCAGCAGGTCCAACAAGTATTCCCAAGAAACTGAGTCAAACGCTTTGGTTATGTCCAGCTTGATCAGGCAGGCTAGCGTTCTTGTTCTGTGGTAATACCTTGCTAAGCCTCTGACATAAAGGAAGATCTCCTGTATACACCTTTTTTCTTATGAAAGCACTTTGAGCCTTAGACACCAGGTTCCCAATGTAATGAGATAGTCTGATTGATAGTACTTTAGTTAGCAGCTTGGCAAAAGAGTGAATGAGACTTATTGGTCTGAAATCTTTTGGTTCAGAAGCAATCTGCACCTTTGGTAGAAGAACCGTACGGGCATGGTTGAGGCAGTCGAGTGTCCCAGTGTGCTGTAGGTAGAAGGAGTTGAAAGCACTAAATACATCAGACTTCATAATTCCCCAACATTGCTGGTAGAAGTCATTTGTGAAACCGTCAGGTCCTGGAGCCTTTTCTTTCGGGAATGACTTGATGGCTTGGGCAATTTCAGTTTCAGAGAAAGGCCTGTCCAACTCCAGCCCTGGTAACTGTTGCCGCTGTTGTAGCTGAAGGGTGTGCCACTGTAGAGTTCTCGTCCTACGCTCCTTTGTTCCAATGAGTGATTCAAAGTACTCCTGCAGGCGAACGAGCGCGTAGCTCGGTGGTAGCGCTCCCAGGTGCGGAGCGTGCCCGCCTGGGTTCGACTCCCGCGGGGAGCAACTCAGTTGTCGCACCGGGGATTTATTCCCCTAAAATAAAATTTGCAGGTCCTGGACGTACGCGTGGAGCCACAATGGTACTGCAACGTGCCCGTTGCTTGCAGAGCCCGTGGGACTTCGTGGATATCTAGAAGGACGCGTGGTGTGTGTATAATTTGTAGGTCTAGCGTGCCCTCTGGGGCGTGCGTGTGAGTATGAGGGTGTGTGTGTTTGAGGGTGCGTTCAGATACTATAGCTGTACGTACCCTAGTAGTCCAGGCTCAAAAAAAAAAGTACTCCTGCAGGATGACCAGTTTGCTATCATGGTCCCACACCAAGGTGCCATCATTTGCCTTCAGAGATGAAATGTACTGCCTCCTCCTTCTAGCTGCCATTTTGACTCATTAAATTACTCATCACATCAGCAAATTGACGCAATCAATATGTATAGAAAACAACCATAGTTTGTGCATTATGAGTGGACTTAGTGGTTGTACTAAGGTACAAGGCAAGGACTAATACAGCTTTTCCTTCTACACAGAATCAAGCTGCGGTATTCACTGATAGCGAATAGGAATACGCGATGTATTACTCAGAGAACATTGTTGTGTACATATAGGCACGATGGGGAGCCGGACACGGCAGGCCCATGGGCCGTCTTACGTTTACAATCTAACACTCCCCCACGAGCCGGAACTGGGAGCACAAATAACATTCGACCGGTCCTAAACTCCATGAAGACCGATGTCGGAAGCCCTTTGGTGAAGATATCAGCATACTGAGATGTTGTAGGAACATGCAGGACACGAACTTCTCCGATGGCGACACGGTCACGAACGAAGTGCAGGTCAATCTCCACGTGCTTGGTCCGCTGATGCTGGACGGGGATTAGTAGACAAGTAGACGGCACTTACATTGTCACAAAGTACACAACAGTAGCTCGTCGAAGTGGGCAATGGAGCTCATGAAGGAGTTGGCGCAACCAACACGCCTCCGCAACTCCATTGGCGACAATTTACTGCCTCCCGCCGGATCGAGAGACAAGAGCTTGACGCCGACGACTGGAAATAAGGTTGTCACCTAGGAACACGCCATAGCCGAGGTGGAACGGCGGGTGTCGGGCAACCAGCCCGGTCAAAGACGTAGTACACTGTCAAATCAACAGCGAAGTCCGGTACAAGTGAAATCCAAGATCCAAGGTACCCCGAACGTAGCGTAGGATACGCTTCATCGCAGCAAGATGAGGCTCTCTCGGGTCATGCATATGTAGACAAATCTGCTGAACAAGCATAGGCGATATCCGGCCGTGTGAAGGTGAGATATCAGTAAGGCGCCAAAGCAATGCTGCGGAACTGTGTCGGATCAGCAACCGGGACACCATCAGCAGATAGCTTGGCATGAGTATCAACTGGAGTACTGCAAGGCTTGCAATTGCTCATTCCTGCACGTTCCAGAATATCCAACATATACTGTTTCTGAGAGAGAAATAAATCATCAGCTCGGCGTTCAACTGAGATACCCAGAAAATGATGAAGAGGCCCCATGTCGGTCATAGAGAATTCCCGCTGAAGTGCTGCAATAATATGCTGAAGAAATCTCTGTGACGATGCAGTGAGAACAATGTCATCCACATAAAGGAGCAGGAAAGCAGTGTCAGCACCACGCCTGTAAACAAACAAGGAGGTGTCTGCCTTGGCCTCAACAAAACCGAGCGAGGTGATGTGACCAGCAAAGCGACTATGCCAAGCACGAGGAGCCTGCTTCAATCCGTATAGTGACTTGTTCAAACGGCAAATGAGATTGGGCCGAGAGGAATCAACAAAACCAGAGGGCTGCTCACAGTAGACGGTCTCAGTCAACGTACCGTGGAGGAAGGCATTCTTGACATCCAACTGATGAATGGGCCAAGAACGGGATAGCGCCAAGGTGAGAACAACGCGGACAGATGCTGGTTTGACGACGGGGCTGAACGTCTCCTCATAGTCAATACCGGGGCGCTGAGTGAAGCCGCGAAGAACCCATCTGGCCTTGTAGCGATCCAGAGAACCATCAGCACGGAACTTGTGACGAAAAATCCACTTTCCTGTGACAACATTGACACCAGCGGGCGAGAGACCGGTGTCCGAGTGTTGTTGGCGAGGAGGGCATTGTACTCGGCCCGCATAGCAGCCCGCCACCGAGGATCGCCAAGGCGGAGCGGACGGACGTCGGCACAGGAGCCAAGGCTGCTGTATGGAGGTTCAAGCGGTCGACCGGATGAACGGCCGGACTTGCCGCGTGTCCGCATGCCATGGTCGTTGGTCACCGGTGGCGCGGGTTGAGGTCGTGTAGTAGCCGTGCGTCCCCGCTCCCGCAAATGCAACTCGAGACGAGGTGTTCGCAGGGGCAGCGAGCTGGACGTGGTGACGGCGGGAGCCCCACCGGGGCGAGGAAGACTCGATGGCGGGTGGGGCGCTCGGTGCAGCCCCGGCCGTCCACGCTGGAGTGCGGCTCGACGGGGCGGCGAGCTGGGCGCGCGGAGGGTCCTCGAGGCACGGGCGAGAGGCCACGGGTGCCGAGGAGATTGGAGATGTACTGCAGCCACAGCGCTAGTCCCGGGAGGCATAGCGTAATCGTCATCGCAGCTTAAAAATTCAAGTGTCTCGTGATCGATGGTGAAGTGGACATCTCGGAAAAGGGAAACGAGGATTCATCAAAGGTCACGTGACGTGATATGATGATCCGATTGG
Source organism: Themeda triandra (assembly GCA_018135685.1). Taxonomy (NCBI): domain Eukaryota; kingdom Viridiplantae; phylum Streptophyta; class Magnoliopsida; order Poales; family Poaceae; genus Themeda; species Themeda triandra. Next base: position 31,595 of record JAENPR010002207.1, on the reverse strand, counting down.
AGTGAAGGTCGAGACATCTGTAACCCTTGTGATCGGAGGAATAACCTAGGAAGACACATAGAGATGAGCGAGGCGATAATTTGTGGGCTGCAGTGGACGATAAGTTGGGATAGCACGCACATCCAAAAACACGAAGGTGAGTGTATGTGGGGTGAGTGCCGTGAAGAGCAAAAAAAGGGGTTAGGCCGCCGAGAGTCTTAGTGGGGGTGACGATTAAGAAGATATGTTGCCGTGTGGAGGGAGTCACCCAATAGACCGGAGGGAGGCTAGCCTGAAAAGTAAAGAACGCACAATATTGTTGATAGTGCGGAGGGATCGTTCGGCTTTACCATTTTGCTGGGAAGTATGTGGGCATGACATGCGAAGAATGGCACCGTGAGAGGAAGAACGTGCGGGCCGAAGAATTGTCGAATTCACGGCCGTTGTCGCACCGGACAACCTTCACGGGGCGCTAAAATGCGTGCGCACATAAGCAAAAAAGTTAGCGAGTGTGGCAAAGGTATCGGACTTGAGGCGGCGGAAAAGTCCAAGTATAATGGGTGCAGTCATCAACAATTACGAGATAATATTTGTAACCCGACACACGACAATAGGGGATGTCCATAGATCACAATGTATTAAATCAAATTTTGTGACAAAGACGGGAGTTGGAAGACCCAAAAGGAAGACGAACATGACGACCTAATTGACATGCATGACATAAGTGATCATGTTTGGGTTTATTACAAGAAATAGCATGAGTGCTAATAAGCCTGGACAGAGCTTCTGAGCCGAGATGACCGAGACGACGATGCCATAAGGTAGTGGATGCATGGTGGTAGCCGGGCGGGGTGCTGCTGGTGGAAGATGGGAAGAACGGGTAAAGGTCACCCGTGCTATTGCACCCGGCGATCACGCTCCGTGTCTCGTAGGTCCTTCACGTAAAGGCCAAATGGGTCAAACTCGATAGAACAGGTTGTTGTCAATAGTAAACCGACGAATGAAATCAAGTTCTTAATAATGTTAGGAGAAACTAAAACATCATTGAGAACAAGAGAACGACGTGGTGTGGGAAAGGAGTATGACCCAAAGGGAGGTAATGGGCAGCAAAGCACCGTTACCGACGATGATAGAGGAAGGACCGGACAAGGAGGGAGGTCGGGAGGACGAGAGAATACCGGGGGTGGTGGGCGGTCATGTGCGAACCGGCACCGAGCCGGATACCACTCGGCGGGGTTTGGCGGTGGCGTCAGGGACATGGTGTTGAAGTTGCTGCTGAGCGACGCCGTGTCCCACGCGCCTCCAGCCATCGGGTTCCAGGGCGCGTACAGCGGCGTCCCGTAGTTTGACGACGTCGAGTGTGCAGGAGGGGCGCCACCGTACCCAAAGCCAGGAGGGGGTGTTGCCGGGTAGTAGCCCCCTTGCTGGTAGGGCACCATGTGTAGCGCCGGCTGGGGTACGGGCGTGGAGGGGCGCTGCACAGGACCGGGATGGCCACCGTAGACGTGACCCGGGAGGCCACCGTAGGCATGCGGCCACAGCTGGACAGTGCCCGACCATGGATTGATCGTGGCCTGAGCAGCCGGCGGTGGAGGTCCCGAGGTCTTGGAGTTGGCCTTGCCCCCGTTGCCGGAGTTGTTGCCGTTGCCGCCGCGTCCACGACGGCGACGTGTGTTGCCACCGCCAGAGCCGCCCGAGCCGCCCGACCCACCGCTGGACGCAGGTGGGGCAAGACGGGCGCGGTGGCTGTTGCGCCGCGAAGAGCGCTTGTGTGCCGGCCTTGGGAGCGTCGCTGTCCTGGAGGTCGTTGATGTCGATCTCCTCAAGGAGCAGCTGCGTCCGCGCCTGGGCGAACGTGGGGAAGGGGCGCTGCGTCTTCAAGTTGGACATCATGTGCCGGAACTTCTCGTTGAGACCACGCAGCATGGTGAGGACGAGCTGCCGGTCGCCGATCGGATCGCCAAACTCGTTGAGGGAGGAGGCCATCGTCTCGAGGCGGCGGGAGTAGTCGGTGATGGACAGATCGCCCGCTTGAAGGAGCGGAACTCGGCCTCCAACGAAGGGCACGAGACTCGCGGCCGGCCGAGGAACTCATCCTCGAGGTAGAGCCACGCCTCGCGGGCGGCCGGCGTGCGGAGCTGCAGGATCTGCGGAGGTCGTTGGAGACCGTACAGTAGATCCATGTGAGGACACAACAGTCCATGGTCTTCCAAGCCGGACGAGCGGGGTAGGAGGCATCGGTGAGGACGTGATCTTGGAGGTTGTACTTGCCGAGGACGACGGTGAACATGGAGCGCCGCGGCCATAGTTGTTAGCCGACTTGTCCAGCGGGCACGGGACGAGGATCTTGATGTTGAGGACGGCGTTACCCGGGCCGTGGAGCGTGGCGTTCGCGGTCTCCATGGCGGTCAGTTCCTGGTCGAGGGCCTCGGCGGCCGCCTTGGCCGCGGCGGCGGCGGCGGCTGCGGCAGCATCGCCCATGGTGAATTAGGGCAGACGCGCGGTGGAGTCCCGGCGAGGATCGGGCGACAGGAGTGGTGTGCCCGGCGATGTGGCTCGGCGGCGGGCGGGTAGCCGGCGGCGACGGATCAGCGGCGGCCGAGGTGTGGGTGGAGCCGGCGACTAGGTCTCGCGGCGGCTAGGGTTTGCGGAAGCGGTTGCGGGAGCGAACCAAGCGTGATACCATGATAGCGAATAGGAATACGCGATGTATTACTCAGAGAACATTGTTGTGTACATATAGGCACGATGGGGAGCCGGACACGGCAGGCCCATGGGCCGTCTTACGTTTACAATCTAACATTCACTATTTCACTCGTAGCTGTGACATTTCCCGTATACAAATCTTGCCATGCTGCCGCTGACGCTGTGCCACGATATGGTATTCTCTGCTTTTGCTCTACTAGTTTCTTTGTTTTGATGGAATTAGTTGTTGTAATAGGGGTGACCAATGAGTTTATGGGTTCTAATTGTCAGTTTCAGGATGGAACTCTAACCTAAAGAACACAAGTTACCATCAAATTCGAACCCAATCCAATTTCCATGTGCGCATGTACCATGTTGTATTATCCTGCAGCAGATGCTATGCCGTTCTCTTTGCATTCTGGCGCTTTTCTCTAATCCATCCACGTGCCAACCAACAGATCGCTGATGCCGCTGCGATTTGCCACAGTATTAGTGCTAATTGAACCGAAAGCCTGTCTCCTCGCCGGTAGTTTATTCCGTCCGTCTGTCAGAGCCTCAGATACCACGCACCAGGACCAGGAGGCAATTTCTGGGCAAGTCCGGCCACCTGGACTGGCACGCGCACCGTCCCCGTGTTCACTGTCCCCTCGAGCAGCCCGCGCTGATACTGTCTGGACTTGTATAATGCAACATGCTCGGTACATCATCAATGTTAAGCGTCTTCAGGGATTAATCAAGTCCTGAAACGGGACTCACGGTGATGGGAACAGCGAGCTCTGCTCTGTTTGTGTTGCTAGCTAGAGTGCGAGTAGCGGATAAGGTCGAGTGGAAGCAGGGATCTGATTCCAGACAAACGAAATAATGTAGTTGCATCACGTGTCAGACATTATTACTAGTGCTAACTTTGAGCTAGGAGTAATATATATTTAATTAACTGATACTAATATCTAACATTGGGCTAATAGGAGTATGACTAACTGCTGATACTGCTAATAAGCGGCTATTAAACTGTCACAATGCTGGCTGGACCCTTTGATGGCCCGTGCTGGCCTGTGTAAGCTGGACAGGTGTCTGAGCACACGAATAATTGACTTGACTTGGTGGCCTATAAAGATGCGGATGCTAAGCTCTAGCTCGGCACAAATACCAGCATTCCTACTGCCCATCTGTGTGCTCTCCAGTTCATCAATCAGTTGTAGTGCTCCTCTCTGTAACTCTGTCAAAATCCTCCAGATAATCTTGCAAGTTTCTAGCACAGCGAGTTCGTTATTGTGTAGCGAAGATGATTGAGGTGTTCATCCACGAGGAGTACGTGAACAAGCGCCGGGAGCAGAAGAAGAAGCAACAGCAGCAGCCGCAGCGGCGCCGGCGGCCGCACATGAGGGAGCTGCAGATAGAGATCGGCAAGCTGAAGCTGCCACCGGCAACAGCAGCCGCCCCGGGCCAGCTGATGTGGCCGAGGGATCATCAGAACCAGCAGCAAGCCGACGTGCTGCGCTCCCCCGTTGGCTCGCCGACGGCGGATGCGGCGACGTTCCGGGACCATCTCTTCGACTACCTCAAGCCGTATTAGCACCTGTGCTCCCTCCCTGGCTCCAGCACCTTAGCTTCCTCTGATCTGTCACTAGAGCGGCACACTGATTGTATGCTTGCGTGCATCACTGCATCATCATGTGCTCCACGATGGATCATGGATGTGGATGTATTTATTAACCTCTTTGGCTGGTGGAAATGAAGAAATGTACTACTGATAATCTCGAGCTCTCGCTTCTTGTTTTGTTTGCATTGGAATGAAGCTCTAGATTGTGGGAAATGGTTCCTGATTTTTTTACAATCCAAACAAGGCATCTTGCAGAGTCACACACATGATACATTCTCCTCCCCTGCCGGACTATGTTCTCTCGTGCCATCTCTTATTGACGAGAAGATTCGCATGTGCGTTAGTGCCGTGCGCTTCGGGCTCAGTTCGTTGCAAGCATATTCCTAAAATCTGCCCTCTTTTTCCACTGAGGATTCCCTACTGATATCACAGAGTATGAAGCACACTAGACGTTTTTTTTAACATTGCACCCCTACGTTTCGTGTACAGATGAAGAAGAGAATGAAAATATAGGAAGAAAAAGAGAAATCGGAGGGAGAGGAAACGCAACAAGCAACATGGTGTGGATCAGAGGTGCCCCCTAGACGTCATGGTCTATGATATGATATCGAGTCAGTTTAGCTCGTTAATGGCTCAGTTCATTATAGCTCGAGTCGTTATGACTCGATTCGTTATAACTTATTATACAAAAAAGCCAGAGGGCTAGCTCGGCTCGGCTCGTTTGCCTCGCGAGCCAAAGCATAAAAACATATACATAGAGATTATAATCGCAAATCAGCAACAAACACGACATGCATATTTACTATAGAAATAAACAAAATACATATGTATTTAATAATGGAAAATATAAGTATGCTTTCATCCATGACCATGATCCATCATCATCATTGATCGATTCCACTAATCTATACATTATTTGTTATTTATCTTGGCTCGTTATGGCTCGTGAGCCAGCTTAAGTTGGCTCATTATAAAACGAGCTGCCCCATTATAAAATGATGAGTCAAGCTCGAGACGAGTCAAACGAGCTAGTGAGTTACTAGTTTTTCATCCAGCGTTACAGTTGGCAACATCTATACCACACATAACATCTATACCACACATTTTCTTGTATACCCTCCGTCCCTCCAGAAGAAAAAGCAATTCTAGCATCCTACCAAGGCAAAAAAAAAAAAAAATCATGTCTGATTATAAGTGTATATAAGAAATATATAAAAACATGATATAAAATAGTGTTATCAGATTGGCCATGAAATATTTTTTGTAGTGTATATTTATTTGGTGTAATAAATATTGATAATATTTCTTATGTATTTGATCAAACTTTAGAAAATATATTGTTTTATAAATTTGGTAAAATATATCTTCTATTCAATATATTTCGTGTAATAAATAGTGTATACTAATATATTTATATAAATTTGATAACTAATATCACAAAACGGATAAAACTTTAGATGCTTTTTATTGATATAGGAGCAACATCAATTTGTTGGTCCATTTTGCTAATACAGAATGGAGTTTTTTTTTTTTCGAAAACACGCTTAAGCACGAATTGCTTTAAGGGGAAAATGAGTTTTACAACACGACTGTGGAGAGCACATTGGCGGTTCTTAACTCCGATTTTTACCCGCCAATTATAGATCATTTTAGGAGAAATAAATATTTTTATTGCACATATATCTTTACTATTAACCCAATTCCACATGTACTTGGAAGTTGTAACACTTTGCAGGAATATACACCAAATGCATGGAATTGTATAAAGAAATGCGCCTTTCGAAAAAGCGTAAAGCCAAAGAGGGAGAGCAAATGACAAATCTAGACCAAACTAGGCCAAACCCTCTTACCTGAGTGCCGGAGATCCAAACATGGGTGCAAGTGTCCAAGATGAACCCATGAGGTAAAGGGCCAAAGTCTAGACCAATTCTATCTTGGGCTGCAGGACCATGTCTCAGTAAATTGAGCGCCACAGATGCATCCGGACTCCGATTTGGACGAAACACCAGCCGATTCAAAGCCAGCTGAAAGGCCCACGCACTGGTGGCAAAAGCAGAGGCCCGGCGGGCCCACAATGGGCGCGCACGCGCCCAAGGCGTGGGCGCGCCTGTCCTGAGGCGGCGCGGGCCCAGTCAAAGGCGGTTCGTCCTCTTTCCATGTGGAGAAGGCGGTCCCACTGGTGCTTTTGACGATAGTGCCCCCGAACCGCCTTCCACGCCCTATAAAAGAGGAGGAGAGCCTCCCACCTTCCACACACCTCATTTGGAGCCTCCTCTCCACTTCCTCTCTTGTAGTACTTAGCCTTAGTAGTAGTTTAGTATTAGTAGTACTTTGGAGTAAGGCAAAGCTACTTGGAGAGCTTGTCTCCTTGGAAGAAAGATCAAGTCTTGGTAAGATTACTATGAAGAGTTCTTCCATATTCAAGTTCTCCTATCTTTTATATTGCATTGCATATGAACTAGAGTATAGTTGTTATCATGTTATGATCTTGATATATGAACTAGTATATAGTCCAAATGTCATAATCTTAACATGTGCAACTTTATGCTCAATCATTCATGCAACACGTTTATAAGACGGATTAGAGATAACAGTTCGTTGTACTTTCAGGTTTGCCTATGTCTAGCTCGTCCATCTGTAGGGTGGGAGTCCATGGGGTCATAGGTAGTTCCTTAGTATGCGAACGTGGTGTCCGGATGCGAGGGGGGCCTTCGGATATGACGGCATGCCACGGTTGAGGTGGTAGGCGGCAGGTGGTGACAGCCCTGTCCGTCCTTTGTAATCCCCCACGTTCGTATGTCGTGTAGGAGTTCGTAAATGCCGCCATCGACCGGGCGGACGGTTGCCGCGGTCTCCCGTCTATCTCATGCTCAACTCTAATTACAGTCATATATGTTGTGTGATCATTGACTGGTTCTTTGCACGGCTATATTAGAACGCCTGCTCCACTTAGAAATATTCTTCCATTCCTTGTTTTTCGTTTATCTTTGAGGTTGGCCCTAGTGTGTTTCGCACTATCACAAACTATCATGTTTTGCCCCTGTATCGAGTAGTGGTCTATCATACATCTTTGTTCCTACTATAGACTCTTACATCATGCCTTCCTACGGGAAATTATAAATGAACGATACTCGAATACTCCCGGGTGAAGTGCTACAACGATAATTCCGTGCGTTTGCGGATTCATTATGTAAACAAACAGAACTATCGTTGAGGTATTTCTTGGCGACGTTGCTAAGACTTTATGTCTGTTTTTGGTGATTGCGCTAAGAAATGCCAACAAGCATTTCTGGCGTCGTTGCCAGGGATAGACTTTATGGCTGTTTTTGGTGATTGCGCTAAGAAATGCCAACAAGCATTTCTGGCGCCGTTGCCGGGGAAGGCATTGGTTAAAAGAATCTTGTAGAACATCGATTATGATAGCCATGGCTCATGTAGGGATTGTTATGTTTGTTTCCATCCTCTTGTTTTGGATGAAAACAAGATAGTGCTTGGAAGTCTTGCCAATAGACTATAAACGTTGAGCTCTTGGGAGTCTTGTCAATGGACTATAAATATTGAACCCTTGCTCAAGGTAAATCAGCCAGTTATCTTTTTTTATATATAAAAATGCTTTTAATAAAATGTTTTCTAAAAAGCTTATAAAAAATTTTATAAGTTTTTTTTTTTTCTTTTGCTAAAAGAAAATAAATGTTTTTAATAAATGATGTTTTGTTTGCAAAAGTTTTGCATGAAGCATGTTTGGTTTGAAGAATGATTCATGCTTGATCATATCTTCATGGCTATTTTAATTTAAGTATGGAGTTTAGATTAAATTGCCTACTTTGATTGAATGACATGTTTAGTCATTGTTTTGAAACTGTTGTATGTGATCTTTTGTTAATAAAACTAAGTAAAAAAAATCTCTTTTCTCTTACCAATAAGACAAGTATTGGTAGATTTTACGCAGTTACCAGAATTAGATAAATATTCTAGTTCCCTAGCAATGGCATCAGAAATGCTTGTCGACACTTCTTAGCGCACACCGACTAGAGTAAAGGTAAATACGACTAGCGCCTAGTAGCTATGCCTACTGCAAACCCACACTACCACCAGAGAGAGGGTGTCACAATTCCTCCTCCGGCAACAGCCTAAGAATGCTAAGCAAAGCTAGAATCTAGTGACGACGTAAGACCTGACCAAGGGTAACTCTGCAAGCGCACAGGTACCGCTGTAGCACTTCAACCGGGTGAGTATTCCGGTGTCGAATTTGTAGTTCGCTCACGGGAAGTGGATCAAGACTCTCTAGCAAATGGGTGACGGATACCCGTGGTGGTTCTACCCAAACTAAGCTATCGATGTTGATAAAGGGATAAGTGTTGATATGAGTGATAAACTAAAGGTAACTAGTAGGTAGCTAGCTAGGTGGGAGGACAACGAGTGAGTATGGACTCCTATGTATCTAACTATACTCCTGTGTTCTAATCCTGCTAATGTAATGACTTAACTAAACTAACACCTAGACAATCTATGTGATAGGGGAAGTCGACTGACAAACAGGAGGGGTCATCTCCTGCTCCAGCGGACCTTTGGCTTATGGTCGTCCTACAGCCTAACCCTGACGCAAATAGGGCCAGAAAGGAGATGGAGTCCTGTCACGACTCGCTCCCGCTAATATACGTCGGAAAGTGAATAGATATACCAATTAGCGATAGGGTGCATCCACTATTAAACACTAGCCTAAGCACCTCGCTCAATCTAGTCTTAAGACTCCGGCTACCACGTAAGTAACCTCGGCCCCAGTTGGTAGTGAAACACACACACAAAGGATCTAGACACTAAACTAGTTAAGACTCTACACTAAAGAGACTAAGACACAACAGTACTACACTAGTATAGTAGTGCACTAAGTAAATACTGAAAGTAAAGTACTCAAAGTAAAGACTTAATAAAGTAAAGCAAGACTATATTAATATAAGGAAAGTACTTCAAAAGTAAAGGTACAAGAGCTATACCAGATTCTCCAGAAGACGACTCCGGAGACCCGAGCTTCGCTCGACTCGACTCTAACTCTCACTCCAGACTAGGCTACACTACTCTTGATCTCCCAAGAGAGCTTGAGCTTGAAATCACTATTGTGGACTACTTGGGGACACTTTACAATGAGGGACTAGGGGGTATTTATAGTGGAGGTGGAGTAGGGGTTACTCCAGCGCCACATCAGCGATCCGTGTGCTCTTCTCCATGCTCCATTGGATCAAACCGACCTTCCCACCGACTTTAATCAACGATGCTCGGTGTAGGACACGTGGAGGTCATGCAGGAAGGCGGAGGAAGCAAACCGACCTTGAGTGGGGCCCACTTGCAGGTCAGCCGACCAGGGGTTGGCTGACCTGTGGGCCCCACTCCCCTTTTAGAAGGTCCAATGGCAGTGGGAGCAGTGCCAAGGTGTCAGGCCACCAAGTGCTGGTCGGCCGACCTGGCATTGGGCCCCTGGCCCACCTGGCAGTTTCTTGGTGCTGTCCTGGCTTGTCACGTGTAGTCTTGTCCGAAGTTGGGTTCACTTGATATCTTGCTTGCTTCTATGTGGATCCTTGGTCCAATGTACCAATTGGGTGGATGAAAGCTCCGGTTTGGTTTTGGTAATTAATGACACTCAAATGTTGCTAATGCTTTGCTCTAAGTGTGGTTAGACACATAGCAACGTGACGGTGGATGATGGAGCATGGTGATCACGGTGACGAACATGATGGATGTGATGTGATCAAGCTCCGACGGAGGCCCATGGAGATCAAGGCGAAGGTATACTTGATAGGGCTTTCCGGTTTAGTGGTCGAGACACTTAGCGAGTGTGACCACATTTAGGATCGATAACCGACTATCAAGAGGGGTTTCCTCGGTTCATTCGCGGTCCTGTGAGGCACTGGCGTGTGAGCGGCGGACGCGTCCGGCGGTCCCCCGGACGCCAACCAGAAACTTCTGGGCTCGGGCGTGCTGGCGGTGGCTCGGTCGGACGCACGACGAACACGTGCCAGACACGGTCGACGGACGCATGCCGAACGCGGGCGCCGGACTCGGGAGATTCACTGTTGAGCGTCCGGCGCTTGGAGAATTCGAACGACGCAAGCTTCAACGGTCGTCTGACGTGGCGCGCTGAAGAGCGCCGGACGCGTCCGGCGGGCAGCGGCGGACGCGTCCGGCGCGTTCTGGAGCTTCAGCCCGAGGGGGCAACAGCTACTTTCGTGGAGGGGTCTATAAATAGACCATTGGCCGGCCTTGGGGAGCTTTCTTGCCCATTCTAAACACTCTTGAGCATACTTTGAGCTAGAGACACTCCTCCCCACTCATCTCTTTGGTTCCCTTGCCATTCTTGAGAGAGATTTGAGTGAGAACAAGTGATTTGCATTGAGAGTTGCATCTAGAGGCACTTGTTCATCGAGTGAGCTACGGATTCTTGTTACTCTTCGGTGATTCCTGTCACCGTAGACGGTTTGGAGCAGCGGGTGGTGGTTGAGCTCGACTTGGTGATTGTTCGAGGCCACACCGGGTTCTTGTGAGGGGTTCTTGATCCTTCCCCGCGGGATTTCGCGAAAGGATACTCTAGTGGATTGCTCGTAGCTTGTGGATCCTTGTCTTGTGTGGAGATTGCGGCTCCCCATTGGGGTCTTTGGCACCGAGCCAATTGAGCGGGCAACTCACCAAGCAAGTGCATCGCCACAACGAGGAGTAGCTTGCCGGGAAGCAAGTGAACCTCGGTAAAAAAACATTGTGTTGATTTGTGATTGCCGAAGTGCTTGTTCTTGAGCTTCCTAGGTGATTGGCAACTACACCGGTGATTGGTCATCTTCTACTCTTCGCGGCGGTATAAACTTCCATCACCTCCTTACTTTCCGCAAAGTAGAATTGCTTGTTGTGGTCGATCGGGAACCACTCTTTGAGTAGTTTAAATCCCGTGGGTAGAACTACTTGTTGTGGTCGGTCGGGAACCACTCATTGTGTAGAGTAAATCCCGTGGGTAGAATTGCTTGGTTGGTTTCGGTGAACCGACATTGTGTAGCTTGATCACCGTTGTTGCGTGTGCAATTGGTTTGAATAGCCTTGCTTGGTAGGACGGTTTGCATAGAGTAGTCGAAGCATTAGCTTTGCACATTTGCCGCCTTGCTATCTAATTGGGTTGTCTAGTATTCTTGCTAGAAATTTTATTAGGCTATTCACCCCCCTCTAGCCATTGTGACCTTTCACGTGGTATCGGAGCCGGGCACCGTTTGTTTGAGTTGGATTAACATCCTACGGTGAAGCAATGGCATTGGTTATGCATATCAACAACACCAAGAAGGCACCATCGTTTCGTGGTGATGACTATGCCAAGTGGAAGCTTAAGATGAAGAGTCATCTCAAGTCCATCAACCTTTAGGTGTGGAAAGTGGTGGAAACCAAGTTTGAGCTTGTTGAGGGTGCGGTGCCAACACCGGCCGAAGAGAAGAAGCAACAAGCCAATGATGTTGCCGTGAGTGCTTTCCATGAGGCACTTGATGATAAAGCTTTTGAGCTCATCAAGAACCTTGAGGTGGCTCATGACATTTGGAAGAAGCTAGAGAAAGCTTATGAGGGCACCAAAAGTGTCAAGACCGCAAGAGCCTACATGTTGCAAGAGAAGTTTGCAAGCTTCTCAATGAAGGAGGATGAGAGTGTGCCGGAGATGTTCCATAGGCTCCAAGTCATTGTCAATGAGCTCAAGGGACTTGGGGAAGAAATCAAGGACTCTCAATTCTCCACCAAGTTCATGAGGTGTCTTCCCAAGAGATTTGACATGTTGAAGACCGTCATGGTGAAGACAACCATGAAGGAGAAGCCAACTCCCAACCAAGTCCTTCAAGAGATTATGGCCGATGATGAGTTTAGAGAAGATCATGAGAAGGAAGAGTTGGTGAAGAAGAAGAAGAAAGAAAATGAGAAGAAGGATGATGACAAGAAGAGTGTGGCATTCAAGGCCGCATCATCCAAGAGCAAGGGCAAGAAGAAGAAAGAAGAGTCTTCAAGTGAAGAAGAACCATGCTCAAGCTCAAGTGGACAAGAAGATGAAGTGAGTGAAAAAATGGCACTCCTTGTGAAGAGAATGGGGAAGCTCATGAAGAAGGGGTACCGGTCCAAGGGCAAGAGAAGCTCATCCAAGTCTAGTGACCATCCCATGAAGTGCTTCCGGTGCAATGGCAAGGATCATCTCATTGCCAAGTTTCCCTATGCAAGTGATGATGAAGATGCCATGAGAAAGGAGAGGAAGAAGCAAGAGAAGAAGAAGGAGGAGAAAGACTCCTCTCACAAGAAGAAGAAGAAGGGTGAATCTCATGTGGCAACTTGGGATAGTGATTCATCTTCCTCAAGTGATAATGATGATGATTCCAAGAAGAAGAAGAAGAAGGGGCACGCAAGCATTGCCATCCAAGAGAAGCTTTCCCTATTTGGTGCTCCATCATCTTGCTTCATGGCCAAGGCCACTAAGGTAAAACCTTCACCCGATAGTGATGATGAGAGTGATGATGATGATGAGACCACAAAAGAAGAACTCTTTGTCATGCTTGAGGATTGCAAGGGTGCTTTCAATGACTCTAGGAAGGAATGTAGGGGCTTGCGCAAGGATAAACAAAACCTTGAGCAAGAACTTAAGAAGTTGAGGGCTTCTTATGAGAGTCTAAAGGTAGACCATGAGAAGCTAGAGTTTACTCACTCCAAGCTTGAAAAAGCTCATTCCTCTCTAGTTGAGAAGCAAGAGAAAGTGCAATCACAAGTGGTGAACATAGAAAAGAAAAACGTGTCCACATCATGTGATTCACTTGATGACTCATTTGTTGTTGCATCACTTGGCCCTTCATGCTCTTATGCCTCTACTTCATCTAGTAGTGTTGGTCATGCATTTTATTCTACACTAGAAGTTGAGAATGAGTCTCTTAAGAAGGAAGTCAAGGAGGTCAATCACACCTTGGCTAAGGCTTATGGTGGTGAGGACCACTTGCTTATGTGCTTGGGTAGCCAAAGAGCTTCTCTCTATAAAGAGGGATTGGGTTATACCCCCAAGAAAGGCAAGGCCGCTTTTGCTCCTCACAAGACTAGTTTTGTGAAGAACAATGGTAGCTATTGCAAGAGTTGCAAGCAAGTCGGTCATTTAGAGCATGCATGCAAGAACAAGAACACTAGTACCTCCTCTTACAAGTTGAGTGCTTCTTACATGCTTGTTAAGAGTGAGAGTGGTGTGAGTGCTAGATTCATTGGTACACCATGGATGAGCTCAAAGAAGAAAGCTATTTGGGTGCCAAAGACTCTAGTGACTAACCTTCAAGGACCCAAGCAAAAGTGGGTACCTAAAGCTTGATGTCTTCATGTAGGTCAATTACAAAGCCGGAGGGAGGCATTGGGTGCTTGATAGTGGTGCATCAAATCATATGACCGGTGAAGATAGTATGTTCAAGTCACTTGACAAGAATGACAATGGTAGATTCAACTCTATCACATTTGGTGACAATAGCAAGGGTGATGTCATGGGGCTAGGAAATGTTGCAATTTCCAATGACAAGGATCTCTCCAATGTGTTGCTAGTTGATACTTTGAACTTCAATCTTTTGTCGGTGGCACAATTGTGTGATCTTGGCTACAAGTGCATATTTGATGACAAGCAAGTTGAGGTGGTGAGCAAGGATCAAGCAAATATCATCTTCAAGGGGTTTAGGCATGGAAGCTTGTACTTGGTTGATTTTAATGCTAGTGAAGCTCAACTTTCATCATGTTTGATTAGCAAGTCAAGCAAGGGATGACTATGGCATAGGCGCCTTGGACATGTTGGTATGAAGCAATTGAACAAGTTGATGAAGCATGATCTAGTGAGAGGCTTGAATGATGTCACATTTGAGAAGGATAGACCTTGTAGTGCATGTCAAGCTGGCAAGCAACATGGTAACTTACATCCCAAGAAGAATAAGATGTCAACTTCAAGAGCATTTGAGTTGTTGCATATGGACTTGTTTGGCCCAACCCACTACACATCAATTGGGGGCAACAAGTATGGATTTGTGATTGTGAATGATTACACAAGATACACATGGGTGTTCTTCCTCTATGACAAGAGTGAAGTCTATGATCTTTTCAAGTCATTTGTCAAGAGGGTGCAAAATGAGTTTGACACTACCATCAAGAAGATAAGAAGTGACAATAGGGAGTGAATTCAAGAACACAAGAGTTGAAGAGTTGTGTGATGAGCTTGGAATTGTGCATCAATTCTCACCAACCTACACTCCCCAATCCAATGGTGTAGTTGAGAGGAAGAATAGGACTTTGATTGAGATGGCAAGAACTATGCTACTTGAGTACAATGTGAGTGAGAAGTTTTGGAGTGATGCTATCAACACGGCTTGCTACTATAGCAACCGCCTCTATTGCCATGGGAAGTTAGAGAAGACTCCATATGAAATCTTGAATGGGAGGAAGCCCAACATTGCTTACTTCCGGGTCTTTGGTTGTAAGTGCTACATACTCAAGAAGGGGCAAAGACTTGGCAAGTTTGACAAGAGATGTGATGAGGGATTTCTTCTTGGCTACTCTACTTCTAGCAAGGCTTATAGAGTGTGGAACTTGGCTAGTGGGCTAATTGAAGAGGTTCATGATGTTGAATTTGATGAAACCTAAGGCTCTCAAGTTGGAGATCAAAACCAAGATGATGTGGGTGGAGATCAATTGAACAATGCAATGAGGCACATGGACATTGGTGAAATTAGGCCGAGACAAGTGGATGATGGTGATGAGGTGCAAGTGCCAACTCAAGTTGTGATTGATGATTCCAATGAGGCAAGCACAAGTGGCACTCAACATGAAGATCAAGATCAAGGTCAAGCAAGCAATGCAAATGAGCTAGTTCTTCAACCTTCAAACATTGCAAGAGATCATCCTCTAGATCATATCATTGGTGATATTCAAAGAGGTGTGCAAACAAGATCAAGATTGGCTAGCATATGTGAGCACTACTCCTTTGTGTCATTCATTGAGCCAACCAAGATTGATGAGGCATTGAAGGATCCGGATTGGATAAATGCCATGCATGAGGAATTGAACAACTTCACTAGGAATGAAGTGTGGGAGCTTGTTGAGAGGCCAAAGAAGCACAATGTGATTGGAACCAAGTGGGTCTTCAAGAACAAGCAAGATCAAGATGGCTTGGTAGTGAGGAACAAAGCAAGACTTGTGGCACAAGGTTACACACAAGTTGAGGGTCTTGACTTTGGAGAAACATATGCACCGGTGGCAAGATTGGAGGCAATTAGAATCTTATTAGCCTATGCTTGTGCTCACAACATCAAGCTCTATCAAATGGATGTGAAGAGTGCATTTCTCAATGGCTTCATCAATGAGGAAGTTTATGTTGCACAACTTCCCGGTTTTGAAGATGACAAGAAGCCCAATCATGTCTACAAGCTCAAGAAGGCATTGTATGGTTTGAAACAAGCTCCAAGGGCATGGTATGAAAGATTGAGAGATTTTCTCATCTCCAAAGGCTTCAAGATGGGCAAGGTGGACACTACTCTCTTCACCAAGAAGATAGAAGATAACTTGTTTGTGTTGCAAATCTATGTGGATGATATCATCTTTGGGTCAACCAACCAATTCTTTTGTGAGGAGTTTGCAAAGATGATGGCTAGTGAGTTTGAAATGTCAATGCTTGGAGAGTTGAGCTACTTCCTTGGTCTTCAAATCAAGCAAATGAAGAATGGCACCTTTGTGAGTCAAGGCAAGTACATCAAGGACATGATCAAGAAGTTTGGGTTGCAAGATGCTAAGGCCATTAGCACACCAATAGGAACCAATGGTGGCTTGGACATTGATGATAGTGGCAAGATGATTGAGCAAAAGCTATATAGATCAATGATTGGAAGCTTGCTATATGTGACCGCTTCAAGACCGGATGTCATGTTTAGTGTGTGCATGTGTGCAAGATTTCAAGCTTCTCCAAGAGAGAGTCACTTGACGGCAACCAAGAGGGTGTTGAGATACTTGAAGGGTACTCAAGATGTTGGTCTATGGTATCCCAAGGGGTCAAGCTTTGAGTTGGTTGGATATTCCGACTCCGACTATGCCGGTTGCAAGATTGATAGAAAGAGCACAAGTGGAACATGCCAAGTGCTAGGAAGATCTCTTGTGTCATGGTCTTCAAAGAAGCAAAATAGTGTGGCACTTTTCACCGCCGAAGCCGAATATATTAGTGCGGGGAATTGTTGTGCACAATTGCTATGGATGAAAGCCACCTTGAAGGACTATGGGATCAAGTTCAAGCATGTGCCTTTGTTTTATGACAATGAAAGTGCAATCAAGATGACAAACAATCTGGTTCAACATTCAAGAACCAAGCACATTGATGTGAGGCACCACTTCATTAGAGATCATCAACAAAAGGGAGATGTGAGCGTTGAAAGCATTGGCACCGAAGATCAACTAGCCGACATATTCACCAAGCCTCTTGATGAGAAGAGATTTTGCAAGTTGAGGAATGAGTTGAACATACTTAGCTTCTCCAACATGGATTGATGCACCCCATATATGACATGCCTCTCCTCCAACATAGCAAGGTAAAGTTGGTTGTTGCATTTCATGCATCCTTTGCTAGTTGTGTAGACTTGTATACATGTGCATCTTGCTAGGCTCATTCATTGCAAATCAAATGAATTTGAAGGATATATGACACCACTATTGTTTCTATGCTTGATTTGATCTAGTGGTGGCATATGACTTGTTTGTGAGCTTGTGAACCTAGTGTTGAATCTTTAGCACTTGCTCATGATGTGTATCTCAACATGGTCAAGATAACCCTTATTCTTATGAGGTGTGAAGAAGCTTGCTCTTGGTTCAAACCGAGATACATTTTCTAGGCATGTGGTTTAGATTTGGCCATAGTCGATTGACTTGTTTCTCTCATCTTATGCACCCTTGTTGGTGATTGTTGACAAAGGGGGAGAAATAAGTCACAAAGAGCAATGGAAGGGGATCAATTTTTATGATATGACCCAACCATGAGCACACAAATAGGGGGAGCAAGCTCATAGACTATTTGTTGCATATTGTGTGTGCATACATGATGATATGGAGCATTGCAAGCTAAATTCAATATTCATGCTTGTTTGGTGTATTGCTAGTATAGAACTTGATTGTTGAAATGAAGTACTAGCATGCATAGGTGGTTTCTAGACATAGAGTTTCTCTTGTTCAAGTACCTTTTTTATAATGTGATCTCATGAGGTATCTTGAGTTTTGATGATGTCTAGATTCCCATGGTGCTAAGGAAGGTTTATTATCGCACTCCGATTGGTATCACGCTTCAAAGGTCAACTCTATAAACCTTAGTACCATTTTGGTTGTGGTAACTCTCACACAAGTTTCATCTATGCATGTGTGCTTGAAAATCGACCAAACATTTGATGCACACATGTAGGGGGAGCTACCACTACCAAAACCAAAATTGAAATGCTTGTCCAATCCAAGATTCATGATCAAAATGTCTTGGCCAAGCAATTCATTTTCATATTGAATTCTATTTCCATATCTTTGTGAGTTTGTCGAGGGGTTTTCATCAATTACCAAAAAGGGGGAGATTGAAAGCTCCGGTTTGGTTTTGGTAATTAATGACACTCAAACGTTGCTAATGCTTTGCTCTAAGTGTGGTTAGACACATAGCAACGTGACGGTGGATGATGGAGCATGGTGATCATGGTGACGAACATGATGGATGTGATGTGATCAAGCTCCGACGGAGGCCCATGGAGATCAAGGCGAAGGTATACTTGATAGGGCTTTCCGGTTTAGTGGTCGAGACACTTAGCGAGTGTGACCACATTTAGGATTGATAACCGACTATCAAGAGGGGTTTCCTCGGTTCATTCGCGGTCCTAAGTGCCTCTAGTTGCGACTTTGCATGATGCATGAGAGACTAACTAGAGGGCTAACTCTTGCGCGACATTTCATGGATGAAATGCTAACTCCAAGGCTTGAGATTGGTTCTACACTTGGTGGAGTTAGTGCACAAGGCAAGGGAATTGATATGGATCAATTTGGAGCATGTTTGGCGCATGAAATGATGATCACAAGGCGCCGGACTCAGAAGGCGACGGCGTCGGACTCAGCAGAGACACGTCCGGCGCATTGTCGGCGGTTTCAGGCGAGATGGTCAGGCGCTGTGAGCGGCGGACGCGGCGGCGGACGCGTCCGGCGGTCCCCGGACGCCGACCAGAAACTTCTGGGCTCGGGCGTGCTGGCGGTGGCTCGGTCGGACGCACGACGGACACGTGCCAGACGCGGTCGACGGACGCACGCCGGACGCGGGCGCCGGACTCGGGAGATTCACTGTTGAGCGTCCGGCGCTTGGAGAATTCGAACGACGCAAGCTTCAACGGTCGTCTGACGTGGCGCGCTGAAGAGCGCCGGACGCGTCCGGCGGGCAGCGGCGGACGCGTCCGGCGCGTTCTGGAGCTTCAGCCCGAGGGGGCAACGGCTACTTTCGTGGAGGGGTCTATAAATAGACCATTGGCCGGCCTTGGGGAGCTCTCTTGCCCATTCTAAACACTCTTGAGCATACTTTGAGCTAGAGACACTCCTCCCCACTCATCTCTTTGGTTCCCTTGCCATTCTTGAGAGAGATTTGAGTGAGAACAAGTGATTTGCATTGAGAGTTGCATCTAGAGGCACTTGTTCATTGAGTGAGCTGCGAATTCTTGTTACTCTTCGGTGATTCCCGTCACCGTAGACGGTTTGAGCGGCGGGTGGTGGTTGAGCTCGACTTGGTGATTGTTCGAGGCCACACCGGGTTCTTGTCGGGGTTCTTGATCCTTCCTCGCGGAGTTCATGAAAGGATACTCTAGTGGATTGCTCGTGGCTTGTGGATCCTTGTCTTGTGTGGAGATTGCGGCTCCCCATTGGGGTCTTTGGCACCGAGCCAATTGAGCGGGCAACTCACCAAGCAAGTGCATCGCCACAACGAGGAGTAGCTTGCCGCGAAGCAAGTGAATCTCGGTAAAAAATCATTGTGTTGATTTGTGATTGCCGAAGTGCTTGTGCTTGAGCTTCCTAGGTGATTGGCAACTATACCGGTGATTGGCCATCTTCTACTCTTCGCGGCGGTATAAACTTCCATCACCTCCTTACTTTTCGCAAAGTAGAATTGCTTGTTGTGGTCGGTCGGGAACCACTCTTTGAGTAGTTTAAATCCCGTGGGTAGAACTACTTGTTGTGGTCGGTGAGGAACCACTCATTGTGTAGAGTAAATCCCATGGGTAGAATTGCTTGGTTGGTTTCGGTGAACCGACATTGTGTAGCTTGATCACCGTTGTTGCGTGTGCAATTGGTTTGAATAGCCTTGCCTGGTAGGACGGTTTGCATAGAGTAGTTGAAGCATTAGCTTTGCACATTTGCCGCCTTGCTATCTAATTGGGTTGTCTAGTATTCTTGCTAGAAATTTTATTAGGCTATTCACCCCCCCTCCTCTAGCCATTGTGACCTTTCAGTGGAATGTTGAGGTGTGGCACATTTGGATCCAGAATCAGGCTCTCCTGTAGAATGTCAGGGACCTTGCTTGGTGGTCAGATCCTGGTGAGACCAGAATCAGGTCAGTAGACCTGGGTTTCGGTCTCACAGGGCCTATTTCCAGCTTTCCTGCATTTCACAAGCTAAGAGTACAAGTGGAACTTTATTAGTGATAAATATGCTCATGTGATGCTTATCTTCCTTTCATCAAGGACTGTTGACGGGTTTCTGGGTATACCAAAACTGGTCTTTATTCCCGTCAACAGCAAGGCAATGTTTTCAAGTTAGTATGCACCTTCGGGTATTCTTGGTCACTAACCATTTCAGGTGGAGACTAAGAAGAACAGGGGACGTACGATACCTGGATACACAAGAGTCACATCAGATAAAAGTTTTGATGCCTTTGGTGATCCAGTCTCTCCACACTTGACTTTCACACAAAAGTCTAAGTGTGGCGGAGGATGACGAAAGTCTCACCATAAGGCCATCTTGATTAAAAAGAAAAAAAAAGAAAGAGAGATGTTGGCTCTACCTTGCTTGAAAAAAAAAAAAAAACATGAAAAAAAGAGACATAAAAAAGGAGTGTTGAAAAAAAGAGTGAAAAATGAAAAAAAGGGATGTTAAAAAAAAAGAAAAAAAAATGGAGAGGGAAGGAGCAGGCTGGCCTGACATACCGAAGTGCTGCCTGACTTCACCCAACATTGCTTCAACAAGAAGGGGCCACCTCCAAGTCTTTGCTACAACTATCAAGGCCCATGGCCCAAACACATTGAGCTATGTATGGGCTGGTCTTGAGGTTCACTTGGCACAAGCCATCATACAAACCGCAGCAACAACTACCCATACATGTTGCCGGTAACAACACTCAGGTATGCAAAGCAAGCCGTGGGCGATCAGTTCGCTCGGTTTGTTGAGATGGTCGAGAGAGTACATGTGAGCGTTCCGCTCATGGACGTCCTGCATGTACCTTCTCACGCCAAGTACATAAAGGACATCATCAACAACAAGCGTCCATTGCCGTCCATCGCTATGGTCAAACTGACGGAGGAGTGTAGTGCGGCGATTCTGAATCACTTACAGGAAAAGAAGAAGAATCCCGAATGCCCCACTATCACTTGCTCCATCAGCGGACAATAATTTGACCATGCACTCTGTGATCCTAGTGCCAGCGTCAGTGTCATGCCAAAGACGGTATTCAACAAGCTGAGCTATACACGACTGTCACCAACAACGATCACACTCCAATCGGCCGACTCCTCCTAACGCTACCAAGCGGGAATAGCTGAAGATATACCTGTGAAGATCCGAGGAGACTTCGTCCCGGTGAACTTCGTCGTGCTTGACATGTACGCCACCAAAGAAACACCGCTTATCTTGGGACGACCGTTCACCAGTACCGCTAGGGCACAAATTGATGTTCGAGCTAAAGAAATCCGGTTCAACATCAATGAGGAGAAGTTCTAGTTCCGGTCAAGGAGGACGGAGGAGTGCAACATGATTCGCATCAAGTATGAGCCAACCACACGAGAGGTCACGGAAGTTGAAATCCGACCTCATGGTGCGAACATGATTCCCAAGATCATTTGGGAACAAAGGGTAGAGCAGAAGGAGACTAAGGCCATGGAACAAAAGAAGTGCGCATGAACGAAATCAAAAGAAAAAGGAGCAAAAGCAAAAAGCACCTAAAGAAAAGAAAGATCCAATTCTGGCACAAAAGAAAGAAGAAAGCTCCTGTAGAAAAGATAGAGCCGAATGTTGCTCCTGCACAACCAAAAGAAAAGAAGAAAAAGGGCAAAGCTCTGACCCAAGACAAGGCGGAACCCGAGAAGAAACCAGTTCTACCCACAACCTCTGGGGCATCAAAGATGGTCCCTAAGGTGATAAAGGTGGACAAAAGTCTCCACACCTCCAAAAGAGACCGAACAACCACCTTCGCACACCCCCGAAGAAGAAGATGGTGTGGAGGCCCAAGCAAGTGCACTCGTCTACTTCTCCTAAGACGGATGTACCAATATCAAAGCACAACCTGAACAGGAGAGAAGTCCCACTTCACGGACTATAAATGGTGAGCTTTGACTGACATGCCAATCGGTAAGTTATCTTTTTATATTTTCTTCTAAAAAAAATTGGGATATCTTGTTCACCTTGCAATGTCTTCACCTTTGTTGGATGAATCTTATATATCTTTTCATGCCTTCAATTTCTATGTTGTATAGTTTTGGTTTGGAAGTATTGGTTATGCATCTTTTGAATTAAGCATTGTGCTTAGTTTGATTAGATGTACAATCATGCTTCCATAGGCTCTTTAATTTAAGCTTTATGCTTACATTAACGTGCCTACCTAGGTCACATTAGACATGGTGTCTAGTTTGATCTTTGAACCAAAGTCATCAAGATAGATTTTTGGTGGATCATATGGACTAACCCATGCAGGATTTATCAATTTCATGGGGTAGTCTTGGAGATGACAACAAAAATGAGCATTTGTTTGGTGAACCAAAAAAATATAATAATAATATAATAAACCTTTCAAACTTCAAGTATGTTGTCCTGTTATCTCGATGTAACCACAAGACAAGCTTGGGGGAGGGGATCTACCTAGCATGCTCAAAGGAGGCCATGAACCGAGAATCAGGCCATAGCATACACCAGCTAGCGGCATTCTAGGCCAATGGTAAGTAAAGAGCTAGCTTGGGGGAGGACCCCCACATGAGGCACCTGCATTGCATATTTAAATTCCCGCAATCTTATTTTCTTTTTAGCATGTTTAAATTCAAGTTTCTTATCTTGCATTGAAAATAAAAAAAATAATTCCACTCTATATATGTGCCATGAAATGTTTAGTTCTACCCATGTTGATATGATGAATAGTTGCTCTGTTTTATGTCTCTCTTGTACTTGATTTAAAATAGAGTTTTATCTAATATTTGGGTTTATCGGCTTTACATTATCATGCTCTAGAAACATGATTTAGTGGGTTGCATACAATTGTTCTAGTCTAGGTTATTGCGCGATATGATATAGTGACATAGACCATAGCAATGACTTTGTCCCCTTGAGAAAACCTGAAGTCCCGAGTTTTGTTTCAAAAATTTCAAAAACAATAGTTCCTCAATGATCGTGAAATACCTACCAAGGCCAAATACGACATGCTTCTCTACAAGTTTACAAAACCCTTTGTCGTATGCTTCTTATCAATTGTTGGGCCTTGTCACGGTTTGAACCTAACCTAGATTTGGGTCTTACACATATGGTTGAGATTCACTTGCACCCACCAAATAACCGCGACTCTCACACCGAGAGTTGCGCACAACATGCACCCCTCTCGCCCAGAATGCCAATTCTTACATCGAGAATTGCGCACCATTCCACCAAATAAAAGTGTCGACCCTTACCCCGAGGATCGCGCACCCCTCTTTTAGATTGCCAAAAATCTCCATGCATTCCATCATGACATCTCTCTCTCATCCTTTTCCAAGCAATAAGTTATGGGCTATGTTTTTAGTTGAAAAAAAGAGAAAGAAAGAAAAGAAAAAAAGAAGAGAGGGAGAAATAAGTTTTAGATATTCCAATCTTGTAGACAAACGGAAATCTTAGATCCCCGTTAAAAAAAAAGAAAAGAAAAAAGAAGAAGAAAAAAAAAGAGAAAAAAAGAGCAGCTATACCAAGGGGCATTCTTTTTTTAGATAACGGGAAAATCTTAGATCCCCGTTCAAAAAAAAAAGAGAAAAGAAAAGAAAGAAAAATAGTTTTTAGTTACTCTTTGATAGCCTATTTTTCCTTCATATCTTCTTCCCCCAAATAAAAGAGAGGTTGTCATGATGCATGGAGACCCAAAAATACCACAAAAATTAGGGATCATTCTTCATCCATCCCACACACTTGCACATCTCAACCTAGTATATGGCCTTTACCTTAACATGGTTTGGACTTTGACTTGGCTATCCACAAGCGGTAAGTAAGCCATTCCTTGTATGCCTACCCAGAACTCCACTCAAAAATACTAGAGGTAGGACATAAAGGCAATCATCAAAGCTTTTGGTAAGGTTACCATACACTTTGAGCGATCGAGCGGGTCATTTGAGGAACTTGGTTTATACTTTCAAAAATCTTGCAAAATCTCCGGATTGAAAGTTGATCTTGGGATGAATGAAAAGCACCGGTCTTTAAAACTGTTCTATCTTGCAATCGCCCAAGACCTGAAAAATTAGAAGCCCCACTTTATTCAGGAATCACAGAGTAGATACAATTATCGATTTATTCAAATTGCAGCAGAAAGCTCTCTTTTAAATTTTGTACACTTGAGATGTAATTGGCATTGCAGCAACTCCTCATCAACAACCCAACGACACAACCTTGCTCGGGACGAGCAAGGGGTAAGCTTGGGGGATCTTGTTGGCGGTCCTTAACTCCGATTTTTACCCGCCAATTATAGATCATTTTGGGAGAAATAAATATTTTTATTGCACATATATTTTTACTATTAACCCAATTCCACATGTACTTGAAAGTTGTAACACTTTGAAGGAATATACACCAAGTACATGGAATTGTATAAAGAAATGTGCCTTTCAAAAAAGCGTAAAGCCAAAGAGGGAGAGCAAATGACAAATCTAGACCAAACTAGGCCAAACCCTCTTACCTGAGTGCCGGAGATCCAAACATGGGTGCAAGTGTCCAAGATGAACCCATGAGGTGAAGGGCCAAAATCTAGACCAATTCTATCTTGGGCTGCGGGACCATGTCTCAGTAAATTAGGCGCCACAGATGCATCCGGACTCCGATTTGGACGAAACACCAGCCGATTCGAAGCCAGCTGAAAGGCCCACGCACTGGTGGCAAAAGCAGAGGCCTAGCGGGCCTATAATGGGCGCGCACGCGCCCAAGGCGCGGGCGCTGAGGCGGCGCGGGCCTAGCCAAAGGCGGTTCGTCCTCTTTCCATGTGGAGAAGGCGGTCCCGCTGGTGCTTTTGACGATAGTGCCCCCGAACCGCCTTCCACGCCCTATAAAAGAGGAGGAGAGCCTCCCACCTTCCACGCACCTCATTTGGTTCGTAAATGCCGCCATCGACTGGCAGACCAGTTGCCGCGGTCTCCCTGTCTATCTCATGCTCAACTCTATTTATAGTCATATATGTTGTGTGATCATTGACTGGTTCTTTGCACGGCTATATTAGAACGCCTGCTCCACTTAGGAATATTCTTCCATTCCTTGTTTTCCGTTTATCCTTGAGGTTGGCCCTAGTGTGTGTTGCACTATCACAAACTATCATGTTTTGCCCCTGTATCGAGTAGTGGTCTATCATACATTCTTGTTCCTACTATAGACTCTTACATCATGCCTTCCTACGGGAAATTATAAATGAACGATACCCGAATACTCCCGGGTGAAGTGCTACAACGATAATTCTGTGCGCTTGCGGATTCATTCTGTAAACAAACAGAACCATCGTTGAGGTATTTCTTGGCGACGTTGCTAATTCTAGTAATGACGCTAAGAAATGCCAACAAGCATTTCTGGCGCCGTTGCCGGGGATAGACTTTATGTCTGTTTTTGGTGATTGCGATAAGAAATGCCAACAAGAGCCAAGCTTGTTTTTTAAAAAAATGTCGACACAAAACTCTTTAGAAAACTTGGGGCGCGGCAACGCCGCGCCTTGTTTGATCTGCTTGTGTTGATTTTATGGTGGTTCTACAGTTTTATGATTTATCAATGAGAAAAATAATATTATGTATATTATTAGTAGAATTAATTTGCTATATGACGGATCTTAAGGTTGGCATGGTGATTTTGTATGTTTTTATAGTTTTAGTATTTACGTTGAAAAAATGGCAGTATAACAACAGTAGCATTTGCGTTTATATGTGATTGTAAGTTAATTTAGTAATTGAAGAAGAGATGACCGCTGATCTATCTAAACTTTCTTCCTCGCTGAATATAGATGTTGAAGTTCGTTGAAAAAGATACAAATTTTTGGTATATGTAGATTAGGTTGCCAATAGAATTGTTAAAAAGAAGGGCTATTTGCATTTGTGATAATTAACAAAAATTAGGAAAAAAGATCATAATATATAGGGTTTTTGTTTTAGATAATTATGGGATTCGTAGGTAGAAGATGAGATATATACTTTCTAAGTTTATCTACGAAATGCAAATGGGAGAAATTTGTAAACTGTTTCTAGAAATTGTTTTTTGTATGACGAAGATGGGGTACCACCAAAAATTAGAAAAAAATGATTTAGATATGTATGGTTTTATTTTAGAAGTTTTTCGGTTGAAAATTATGGGATTACGAGTTTTGATAGGTTCCTAAGTTCGATAAAACGCGAATGAGAGAAAATTAAAGATTATTTTGGATTTTTGGATAATGAAAAAGGGGTGAAAAATTAGGAGAAATGTTTTTAATATGTAGGGTTTTATTTTGCAAGATTTTTTTGGTGAAAGAACTACATGATTGGAAGTTAGGATGGATGAGATTTAAACTTTCTAAGTTTATCGATGAAACGCGAAAGAGAGAAAATATATATTATTTTGGATTTTTAGATAATGAAAAAGGCAAGTTAAAAAATTAGGGATAAAGATTTGAATATGTGGGGTTTTATTTTAGAAGATTTTTTGGTGAAAGAACTACGCGATTCGGAGTTAGAACGGAGATATAAACTTCATAAGTTTATCGATAAAACACAAATGAGAGGAATTTGAATTTTTTTATGACAAAGAAGGGGTCAAAAATATTTAGGTACATTCTAGGTTGGTTTTAGTTTATTTATAAATTTTTCTGAAAAAGGAAAAGAGATTATTTTATCTTTTTTGGTACGTCTCTCGTGTGTGCTTAGCAACTTCCTAATGAACATTATGCTGACAGATGAACAGTGCTTATGAAAGCAACCTGCGGAGTGGCTTGAGCCGTCCGATCGAGATCCAAGGGCTGAGATTTTGCAGGCGACGTGGCCACTATTACCAGCCCGAGCATGGACTCGGGTTTCGTAGGTAGAAGGGCCTTGTTCAGTTCCAGATTCGGGACTCCCGAATTGGTACAGTAGCCGTCATGTTGTACTGTAGCTTTTTTGTTTTTATTTGGTAAAAATTGTCCAAATTTTGAATAATTAGTCTCAAAATGTTCGTCTCGCAAAGTACAATAAAACTGTGCAATTAGTTTTTGATTTCATTTACATTTAGTACTCCATGCATGTGCCAATATTTTGATGTGATGGGGAATAGGAATTCTGCATAGTGAATTTTGGGGGTGAAATTCTGGAACTAAACAAGGCCAAGATTGGCTTCGTCTCTGCGCAATTGTAGTGGTGTGAGACATAGGAGTTGGTGTTAGAAGCTTTCCGCGAGGTAGAAAATGCAGCAATATAATGTATTTCTTTTGGGTTCTATGGATGACATTTTATTTTCAGAATTGAATTTTTAGCCAGTTTTGATTAGTATAAGCTCATTTCAGTCATCGTAGAGCGATTATTATTATGCTGCAGTGGTCGGATTTTTCTCTAATAAAAGAGGATAAAGTAGGACGGTTTTTCTATGATGTAAAAAAATCATAGACCATTATAATATTTTTTTGAAACTTAGACCATTACAATATTATCAGCGATGAGCCTCAAGGGACACACAGACGCGCTGATTGCTGGTAAATATTTAGTGCAAACCATATTTTTGGTGAATTATGAAAAACCCTTTGAAAAATTGTATTTAGGAGTTTCAATAGTGTATTATAGATGTGTATTATCACAAACTTTTAGCTTCAAACTCATTTTAAAAAAATCATATGAAAATAACAAATTTCAATTACATATGCACTAGCAGGGGACAAAATTATAGAAGTTTTGGCCTCTATTGCATAAGTAAGTGAAACTTGTAATTTTATATATTTTTTTTATAAAAAGTGTTTGAATCCTAAATTTTGTAACAATGTACTTCTATACACACATTATTGATGTGCATAAGAAAAATCATTCTTTTAAAAAAACTCTTAATTATATTTTTAATAGAGATTTATATATTACACCTAAGATATGGTTCTGCAATGAATATTCTGCCCCGGTTATTCGTGCATGATCATCATCAGGTAGTAGTTGCTAGCGTAAAAGTCCCAAATCAAAGCCTACAGAGCCAACTGGGCCCCATACCATCTCCTCGCGGAAAGCGCAAAGGCCCAGCCCACAGAAGGCAGAAGCTCAAGACAAACGCGACGCTTTCACTGCACAGCGCAATCAATCAGCCGTCTCTCTTCTCTTCCCCTCGCCAGAAACCCCCAAATCCGCTCCCTTCCCTATCCACCTCGGCTCCTTCCTTCCACAGCGGCGGCGGCGGCGGCGAAGGACGGCGGAGCCATGGGCGGAGCCGGCGAAGGCGACGCGTGGGCGGATCAGGAGCAGGGCAACGGCGGGGGCAGCCGCGCCGTTGTCGGCGGCGGCGGCGGCGAGGCGAAGCGGTCGGAGATCTACACCTACGAGGCGGCCTGGCACATCTACGCTATGAACTGGAGCGTGCGCCGCGACAAGAAGTACCGGCTCGCCATCGCCAGCCTCCTCGAGCAGGTCACCAACCGCGTCGAGGTGGTCCAGCTCGACGAGGCCTCGGGCGACATCGCCCCCGTCCTCACCTTCGACCACCAGTACCCGCCCACCAAGACCATGTTCATGCCGGACCCGCACGCGCTCCGCCCCGACCTGCTCGCCACCTCCGCCGACCACCTCCGCATCTGGCGCATCCCGTCCGCCGACGACGCCGACGACGCCTCCGCCAACAACAACAACAACGGCTCCGTCCGCTGCAACGGCGCCCCGCAGCAGCCCGGCATCGAGCTGCGCTGCGAGCTCAACGGCAACCGCAACAGCGACTACTGCGGCCCGCTCACCTCCTTCGACTGGAACGACGCCGACCCGCGCCGCATCGGCACCTCCTCCATCGACACCACCTGCACCATCTGGGACGTCGAGCGCGAGGCCGTCGACACCCAGCTCATCGCCCACGACAAGGAGGTCTACGACATCGCCTGGGGCGGCGCCGGGGTCTTTGCCTCCGTCTCCGCCGACGGCTCTGTCCGCGTCTTTGACCTACGGGACAAGGAGCACTCCACAATTATTTATGAGTCTGGTTCAGGCGGCAGCGGCGGTGGCGGTGGTTCCAACTCGGGCGCCGGGGATGGTGGTGCTGCGTCCCCGACACCGCTCGTGAGGCTGGGCTGGAACAAGCAGGACCCAAGGTACATGGCCACCATCATCATGGACAGTCCCAAGGTCGTTGTGCTTGATATCCGCTACCCAACACTGCCGGTGGTAGAGCTACACCGTCACCACGCCCCTGTCAATGCCATAGCCTGGGCGCCTCACTCCTCTTGCCACATCTGCACAGCTGGGGATGACATGCAGGCACTGATATGGGACTTGTCATCTATGGGAACTGGTAGCAATGGCAGTGGCAATGGGAATGGTAACGCAGCTGCGGCGGCAGCAGCAGAGGGCGGTCTTGATCCCATTTTGGCATATACAGCAGGGGCAGAGATTGAGCAGTTGCAGTGGTCGGCGACCCAGCCTGATTGGGTTGCAATCGCATTCGCCAATAAGCTTCAGATTCTCAGGGTCTGATCTCCTAATTCCGCCGAGGAGTAAAGAAATGCCAAACTTGGATAAATGAGGTTAGGTCATGGGAGGATAATCTTGCAAATGCTTTTGTGTTGCTTATTTATGTTGTGGACAACTAATATTCGTGGTGGCTGGTGGGTTATTTCTAGTCATAGAACAGAAGACTTGCTAGTTAGAAGCTGAATTGGCAATGAACTCAGTTTGTAGAGTAAGGAGCTGCTCTGGTGTTAGCGATGGTGATAATGGGAACTGAATTAGTTTGTTCTTTTCTTGGTGCTAGAATTCTGCTCGGTAGCATGTAGATTCACATCTTAACTTGCTTGACTTGCAATGGTCATATATGCCCTATAACCAATAATATATATTCCTTGTGTGCTGTTTTCCCAGTTTTATCAATTTTTTTGGTATATGTGTTTTGTACTTTTGTGTGATTGCACAACTTGGTGTGTTATATCTGGTGATGATTGGACCAGATGTTTTCGTTGTTCTTTCTGGTTTTTTAGAGCAAGTAGCTATGCATGTTTTCCTTGTTATTTCTGGTTTTTTTAGAGCAAGTAGCTATGCCAGATTCTGTCTTGTTAATAGTTGGAATTGGGCACTGTAGCTATGTTGTTATTTGTGCTTGAATGTTCTGCTCGGTAGCATTTAGCCATTTACATATAAGTCTTTAAGTTGCTTGTTGGATTTGCATCCATCTTGTATGCATTAGAAGTTATTGATATGTTATTTCAGCTTCATGAATTTCTTTGGCTGCCTTAATTATAATACACATGTTGTATTTCATTCCTTTTTCGCTTAATTTTTATCGCGTGGAACATATATACTTGATGTTATAGCACTGGATTCTGGTGTGTTTTGATCCTTGCATTCAATATTTAGCTCATAGTTCATGTTTGTGACTATAGGAAAGATTTTGTTGCTGCAACAAAGGATTGGATTGTATTTTAGTTTCCAAAGAATAATGGCCTAACAAAGTTCTCATGCGTGTAAATACATCTTAAGGATTGATTCGAGGTGTTACCTTAGTGTAGCTTCGGTGGCTGCTTTGTGGGTTTCCTTTGCTGAATTTGTCATATGAGTGTTTACCGCTGGACTGGATAGGAAGCGCATCTATATGAGATGCGAGGAAGTGGTAAACTTCCCTTGTTGCATGACATGGCATGGGATTATTGTCAAAACTCTTACACCACTTAGTCACATGTCTGGAGCTTTCTGGTGGAATTTTTTCTTTAGGAAATTGTGTTACTCTTTTTTTTTTTTTGACAACAATTGTGTTACTCTGTTATGAGCTGAAGGTTTGCCCCTTCAGTGTCTTTAGTTTCCTTTTACCAACCCCATGTTGCAATTCTTTGTTTGCAGTCTTTGCTTTAGTTTGCTTCCCCGCCCTATTTGGGCTTCGAAGTAAAAAAAACTGTATGAACCTTTGTGTAACTGAGCCAATGGTGAAAGGTTTTGCGATACTCCTGCTATCCTCTGGTGTGGGCGCCAGATAGGTCTAAATAAAAGCTCCTGTATGAACCTTTGCGTAATTTGCGTATTGATGGGTTGGTGGGTGGGTGGGACCGTGGGAGTAACCAGTGACCACTCCTTTCAATCCTGACTCCTGAGGGAATGAGGGACCTGCTGCCAAAGGGCTTTTTGTACGTGCACTGTTCCGGTAGGATTCACATAGCCACGCACTTCCGTTCCTGCGATTTTCCTATCCCTGCCCTTTCCTTTCCCGGAGATCCAAAGGGGCCCTAACTTTGTTATTCATCTTGCTTTTAATTAAAGGATTTCCTGAAAGCCAAAGATGCCAAAGATGAATCCAAGATTATCAGCTTTTGTAGAAAAAAAAAGAGTAATGAAATAGGTCTTTCATGCTTTTTCTATTGTTTTTGTTGTATTTTCAGTTCTCTCTCTCAACATAATTAGTTTGTATTGTTTCCCAGAGGTCAGTAACGAATATGGTTGTGTTTACGAGAATACCTTTGTGTACCCTCGTACTTTGTACATTTGGTCGGGAGAATGTGGGAAGGCTGTTCCCAATAGCTGTGGACATCCTAGTTTTTATTTAGGGATATAAAAAATAATGGAATCAGCAAGACTTTCATGCTTTTTTTTGTTGTTGTCCTTTGTACTATTATTTGCCTTGGTGGGAAAGCACGGAAATGACAAACTAGTAAACTACTTGGGCTCTTGTCAAATTATTCCATCACTGTTGCACCAGT